>JAADVN010000043.1:0-46250 GCA_023335535.1 Globisporangium spinosum
GAGAGAGAGAGAGAGAGTTGAGAGGTCGCTTTGCTATTGTTTTGCAGTATCTGACTGGATATGTTGTGTTCTTACTCTGTGTTTTGAGCTGTTCAGAGTATCAGACGACAGAGTTTCGCGCTGCGGTCACGGCTCGAGTCGCGCTTCCTGCGAGGCGCATCTCAAGCCAGACGGAGATCCCAGCATCCGTGTATGAGGTGGTGCTCAAATTTCTCTGCTAATCTGATGAGGAGATCAGCATTCGGAGCTCTGATGAGAATTGAACAGAATCGACATCATCACAATCGGCAGAGATCGTAAAATAGGAATCGGTGAAAATACCTATTTTAGGATGAATGCAATCATTTTTCACCTGAATCCAGTCACCATTTTCGCAACTGACAAGACACGATGATAGCGATGCGCAAGTGCCGCCTCGCGGCGCGGCGCGCGTTCTCGTCCCGCTCCGGTGGCTCGGACGCCTCTCCTCCACTAGAGTCCGGGCTCCCACACTTGCTCAGCTCGCTGCAGCGGGCGTTCGAGCGCCGCCACGTGCTCGCGTCGTACCAGGAGAAGCAGGTGTTCCCGCCGCTGCCGCTGCGCGGACCGATGGATCTGCTCGCCTTCCTGCAGCTGCAGATGCCCCAGAAGACCGAGATCGACCTGCACGAGTTCCTCGAAGGGGCTGCCTTTGCCGGTAGAACGCAGCTCATGGCCGCGAACTCGACCGACTTTGCGCTCTTTGCAGCAGCAGCAGAGGAGCAGAAGAAGAGCCTGCAAGAAGCCCTGGAGCAAGACCAGGAACAGCTAGAGACTGTGGCCGAGTTGCCAGTCTCCAAAGCCACTGAGCAACTGGAGGCGATGTGCAGTCCCCACATGTACAATGGTCTGATTGAGGCGTCCAGCCGCACGCTGCAAAACAAGAACCTGATCATCGACATCCAGGAGATGACCGTCGACAAGATCTTTGTCGCGCGCGTCGACTACAGCCAATTCACGGAGCAGGACTACGAGCAGATGCTCGATGGGGACAAGTCGCTCACGCGCGCGCGTTCGGAAGGTGCGACGATCGAGCACCTGGCAATCGAAGTGAACGCGCAGACCACGGAGGTGCACAAGATGACGCTCGTGGGCGAAGAGGAGGCGCTCGTGGAGCAGCAGAACTTTCGGAGATGGCTCTTCGAATCACGCGTGACCACCCCTGAGCAGCTCGAGTGGCGCATCCTCGCGGCCCACGGCATCAACAACAGTGCGCGCGAGATCGTGCCGCGCAAGTACCTGAAGAAGGGAGAGAAGAAGACAGACACGCCAGAGGAGACTGACGTGAGAGAGCCAAAGTAATGGAAAGGATGGGAATGATGGCATGGCCAAGGTTTGTTCCCTCTTGATGCACACTGAGCGGCTTGCGGCTTCCAAGTTCTCCATGAACGATACCACTTCGAAGTAGAACGCTTTTAGATTCTGCTTGCTATGCTCTCAGGTAAAGTTAGCAGAGTGTGCGGATCAGCAGCAAACCCAGGCACTCCTGTCGAGTTCCATTTGTCGTCGTCAGCAGTTCTTCTCGGTTCACGAGGGTGATTTGTGCCTTTACCAGGCTCCAGCAAGGATACCGCTGTCTCGAGCGACCTCGATGACGTCGCTGCTCCAAGTGGATCTGGCGTCGCTCAGTCCCGATGTCGTCGTGGTACGCGTACATTTTTGCAATACCGGCATTGCACGCAGCAATGGTACTGCCGATTCTCTCTGTGCACCAACACAGCAATACTCGAGCAAGGTCGTCCACCTCGAGCCGCTGCGAGCCATCTCCCAGGTATAAACTGCACACTCGTCTACCTTTTCTTTCACAGTCGAATGCGCATCCGAACTGCTGACGGTCGATCTTGAGCAGGAGAAACTCCAGATGCTCTTCATTCTCTCGCAGAAGCTGCTCAGGTACAAAAGGTTCTTGCATTTGAGCTCCTCATTCCGCCGATAGCTTGGTAACAACAAGGATTGGTGATGCAGGTGATTCCTGGAAGAGCGGTCCGAGCTTGAGCGCGTGAACCACTGTGCGCGCGTGCACTTGGCGTGGATGTAACTTGTATCGAAGCGAGAGTGTGAGTGAGTGGTAGCATATGCTATGATTGTTGCTGCATGTAGGACTCGAGCAGGAGCTCCTGGATGTGCTGGAGAGCGCCAAGGCCGATGCGAAACTGGAGGCTCCAGTCCGGCATCACGACAGCACTCATGATTCTGTTGAAGCTCCTGCCATTCAGAGCGACTCAGCAGCGCCTAGTGAGGATGCACAGCTCGAGCATCCCGGGGTTTCACAGCCAGCTGATGAAGCTGCCGCCTCTCGAGCTGATGTCTACTCAACATAGGAGACCAACAAACAAGCTGAACACCCTCATGCTTTATCATCCGCAGCAGCAGAAGACGACGAGGAAGAACTCCAGTCTGAGCCTCCGGGGCCAGAGTCTCCTTATGAGAGCGAAGATGAAGGCGACGATGAAAGTGAGGATGAACAGCCATCGGAGACTCCAGCTCCAGCGTGGCAGATCTTTCCCGAAGACAGGGACCAGCTGTACATCGCCACGAAAGAGCCCGAGCCGAAGAAAAAGAGGGTGATAAAAGATGAGAAGCGCCACCAAGCAGAAGAGGAGGGACTGGAGAGCGTTGAGATCGCGTTGTACACATCGTCGCCTCAGCTTGCAGTTTTCGTTGAGCCTCCGAAGCCACGATCACCGCTGGAAGTGTACCACGAAGTCCACTGTTCGGTCATCCGGCTGCAGAAGTTCACGCGAAGCTACTTGGTAAGCGTACTGACTGCGTCTCTCAACGCTTGATATGCTAGAATCACGGAGGAAGGAGACTCACCTTTCTTATCCGTTGCCACTTTGTTCTTTGTGCTGCAGACCAGAAGATGGTTCTTCCGCATGCTTGAAGAGCTCGTGATGAAATGCTGACCCTTGGTTTCAACCCATCAATCAATGGTCTCTCTCTCTGTCTCTCTTACTACGGGGGTGTCATCTCTATCCCCAAGGACAAACACCAAGACTTGGAGACACAACCAGCAAATGACGAGCATGAACATGTGACCCGTCGCTAATGCGTGAAAACGAGAAACCCCCAAGCCCCATTACCACCACCACCCCACCATAGAAACCAACAATCGCATCCGAAAGTACTCTGAACAACATCAGCAGATGCCAAAAACAAATATGAACACCAGCCAGCCCAGCACAACCCACGCACGCACGCACGCGCTTCCCTCTTCAGTCAGTCGCCCTCCTCCCCTCATTTTGTGCGTGCGCTTGCTCATGCCGGCGTGCGGTTGGTCTTCCGTCCATTCCATCCGTCCATCTACCCGCCTGCCTCTGATTTCCAGCTATTCACACTCACGTATGCCCTCTCTTTCCCCCAGTTCCTCTCATGCTCCTTCTGCCCGCAGACCAGACCTCTGTTTGCCTGTCTATCTGTCTTACTGCCCGCGCCGGTCCAGCCGCACTTCAATCACGCGGCCGTTCACCTCTGCCCGGTCGTAGAGTTCTAGCAACAAGAAAACAGCAATCAATTAGTATCAGGAGGAGTTGTCCGGGTCCTGAAACCATGGTAAACCTAGGACGTACCGATCGCCTGCCATGCGTCCTGCGCGTTGAAGAAGCGCACGATGCCAAACCCGCGCGACCTGCCGTCTGGGTACTGCGGGATCTCGGCGCGCTCGACGTCGCCGACAGTCTGGAAAAGCTCTCGCAGACTCTCCCAATGGGTGTCCCACGGCAACTACCAAGACACAAGACAAAGGACCAATTAATCATCCACCCGTGGGCATTGCAGGGTTAGTAACTGATTCCAAATCAATTTCAAGTCTTGGCCTAGGCAGATCAGACTCACATTGCCGATGTATATCTGACGCCCATCGACACCACTAACTCCTGCTGGCGGGTACTGCGGCATATGCTGGAACTGGTGATACAGCGGCGACGGTGGGTACTGCGGTTGGTGGTGGTGAGGGTGGTGCACAGGTGGCGGTGGGTAGTACGGCATGTTGTGGGGCACAAACTGACCGCCATTGCCTCCTCCATTGCCATTGCGACCGAGCACACGGTTCTTGATCATGGAGATGCTGCCGCCCTCGGGCTCGCGGTCCTCGCGCACAAAGATCAGTCGCCCCTCGAGCTCCGTGTTGGTGAGCAGATGAATCGCCTCTCGCGCTTCATGCGGCGTGGCGTACTCGACCAGTCCGCAGCCCTTCGAACGTCCATTCGGTTCTTCTAGAACTACATGGACCAATTGATATAGTAACTCGTTAAGTCTATGGCACGCGAAGAGCTACACTGCAATGTTCGTAATAGACGTACCGTCGGCGTGCACGACATTGCCGGCTTTCTTCATGTGGTCCTTGAGCTCCTGCCACTTGACGTTCCACGAGAGGTTGCCTACGTACACGCGGCAGCCCGAGTTGATGCGCGGCGGCTGACGCACGTCTTCTCGGTCCTTGCGCACAAAGATCTTGCGGCCGTCCAGCTCCGTGTCGTTGAGCTGCGCGATCGCCTTGAGCGCGCCGAATGACTGTCTGAACGTGACGATCGCGCAGCCCTTGGAGCGTCCGCCGCTCTCAAGGATGTCGACGTTCACAACCTCGTCGCCCACCTGGCGCATGTGGTCCTTCAGCATCTGCCACGTCACGTTCCACGACAGGTTGCCCACGTACACGCGCTTCTCCGTCCACAAGCCCGGTTCGGTCAGCTCGCGGGACCCAAAGCGCTGCTGGTTGCCTGTCATGTAGCCAGGGGCACACATGCAATACAGTTAGTCATACAGCTAGCGCATAGTAGACATAAAGCCACATATATACACAGCAAGATCCACATACATACCCCTATAGTTGTTGTTGTTGAAGCGCGGCGCGCGCGACTGGTACGGCGCCGAGTGCGCGATGCGGTCCGCTCGCCTCCTGCCACACACACACAGTCAACAACACAAACGTCAGCATCCACACACATGCGCTTATCGCTACAAGCCACTCGTAATCCCTTCCAATTATTGCCATTGCCACTCACGCATTCTTGGCTTTGCCGCCGCCGCCCACATTTCCACCGCTTCCGATTGGGCTGGGGCTGCGGTCGCGCGGGCGGAAGTTGCTGTCGCCACTGTTGCTGCTGTTGTTCTGCTTGCGCTGCTCCTGCTTGCGCTCGTCCGCGATCTGATCGAGACTCATGTCAAGCCTCTTCTCCACCACGTCCGCCATCCTCCCGCACCACTTGGCAGCTTACCTGGTGTTGGATTGCTTTGGCTTGTCCCCCTGATCCCTTGATCAGACAAGCCAAAGCCAGATTATCGAAGCCTTCGAGGTGGGCTGGAAAGCCTGTTGCAGATGATATCATGTCCATCGACTTTGAGAGGTTTCTGGGATATCGACTCGATTAAGTACGAAAACCAAACCTGATAATGGATCCACCTCTTTCTCTTTTTTTTTTTCTTCTTCTTCTGGTGCATGACTTGACAGCTGCATGCTTGCATGGATCTGTTTGGCTGTGTGGATGGGTCTGCGTGTGTATGTATTAATCTCTAACAGCATGTCGACTATCGCGAAGGTGCTTTAGCTGGCTGTGGTCGCGAATTTCTCGATCGCGGCTCGCAGTTGGGTCACCAGCTGCTGGATCTCTTGGACTTCCGGTGCTGCAGCCAGTTTCCCAAATGTAGCGGGTGGTGAGTCAGCATGTTCTCCAAAGCTGAGTGAGCGCGGTCGACAACAACAGCACATATCGGCGGCCTTTTCGGTTAGCAAGAGCTCTTCGAAGGCCTTTGACACGGTCTCCAGCTGCTGATCCAAATCGCTGATCGTTGACAGCACAGTCGCCTCGGGGGAGCCTGTTCAAAAGAGTTAAATCAGTGTCGTGACACAGTTGGAGCAGATGATAGGAGGACTCGCTTCCCACCTGCTGCGTCTGTAGTTGGCTGCATGGTTTGCTCGCTTTCAGTCATTGGAGACAAGCCGGACGACGTTGGCGGTGCTTGTTTTCCAAGCTTGTAGCCAGCTGTAAAGCTGCTCAAGGATTGGTCTACCTCCGCGGTGTTGCTCGACCCGAAGCCGTTGTTGCTCAACCCGAAGCCGCTGTTACTCATGCCAAGTTTCTGCTCCAGTGGGTTTACTGCAACTTTTCGAACTCTACTGCGCTCGTTGCTCTGGAGCGACTCGCTTTGGTTTGTGGCTTTGCATTCCGCGGTAAAGACACTCAAGGATTCCGTCACGCCTATATCTCTACTCCCTTTGAGAGGTGATGCGATCTGCTGCACTGTTGGGGCGCTCTCATAACCGGATGTGAAAGTGCTGAGTGATGCCGCAACGATGTTACCCTCCACGCTCTGCCTTTCGGTGCTTCCTCTCGATGAATCTGGCAGCACTCTTGCTGTGGAAGAGTTGGCCGTGTTGTACCTCGATGTGAAGTTGCTGAGCGACGCCGAGACGGAAGTCAGAGAAATGCTCTGATTCACAGCGCTGCCTTCCGAGCAGCTGGTGTTTGCGTAGTCGGACGTGAACAAGCATATTGAGGCACCTACACCCGTCGTGACATCGACACTTTGCCTGCTTTGCTGATTGCCATCGCTTGCAATTTGGAATCCAGACGTGAAGGAGTTCAAAGACTCGCCGATTCTCGGGTGATTCGGTTCACGACTTTTGGAGTCTTCACCGTATCCTGAAGTGAAGGCGTTGAGCGAGGAAGTGGCATTGATCGATCTTGAGATTGCAGTCTTCTTGGAGTCCGAATTGTCTACACAGCCGCTGCTGAACGCACTCAATGACTGATCGACCTCTCCGATGACCTTTAGTGTCGCTGTTAATTCTATGATGCCTTGCTCAACGTTTTTCACCGCGAAACCCTGCGTGAACGCGCTCATGGACTGATTGACCACCTGGAAGTTTGGGATGCTGTTTGCGACAGTTGGAGCACGAATGTCGATCTTGGAGTCTTTCTCTTCCTCAACAATGTCTTGCTCTTTCTTTCCAAATTGGTCTGATTGCTGGTCTCCGCGATTATTATCTATCTCTCTGATCACGGACACATCGATTGACTGAAGCATCTCTTCTGGGATATCTGCGCAGTTGAATGATTTCAGCTTCATCGAACCGTTTTCGATAGCGGCTTCGTCGACGCTGGTGTGTGACGCCGTCAGTGCTCTGTTGAGCCATCCCTTCGCGTTGCGCAGGTGCAATGCTCGTGGCATCAGCTTTGTCAGGTTGGCCATCGCTTCCTTGGATCTCGCTGTCTATGCCCCCTCTTTTGCGTCTTCTAGCTGCGGTTTCTGCGGCTTCAATAGTCCCAGTTGGATGAGTTTGCTGTTCATCGCAGCGACTGCACCCGCAGTCTCGATCTGCTTTTTCCGCTTTTCAAGCTGCTCGCACTCGAGAGCAAGCGAGCTCGATGTCAGATTAGCACTAGGCGACGCGAGGTTACCTACCGACAGGTTCATCACGTTATCAACGGCTGATGCTGACTTCCGTCGAGCACTGCCTGGAAGATCATTGGGTGTTGCCATTTCTTCGCTTCGTGGGATATCGAGCTGGTGCACTTCCTCACTCTGCTGCTTAATGTAGAGCGGGTCGTCAGTCCCATTTTCATTTTCATCATCGTCATCTTCATCGTCGTCCATAGCTCCGCCTTCGTTGAGAGAAGTATCGTGGAGACGCCCTGCATCATCAAGCGACTCTCGTTGAAATGGCAGAGGAGCCGCGCATTTCCCCCATTTATCTCCTGCTTGTCTGCGGCTGTCGACGCGAGACGGACTCTTGCTCGCGACTTTCTTCGTCTCACTTGACTTGACAGTTTTCGCCCAGTCGGGAGTTTGAGATCTGTCAATCGCCAAGCGGATGCCATCCTCGGCTGCCTGCGCTTGGAAATCGTCGTCACCGCCGTCAGCAACATGAACGGTTTTCTTCACGCTCTCCCTCGTTCGCATCCAATCCTCCATAGGGATCTTTGCCATTGGACCGGATATTGGCGCTGCCTTGCTTTTCCAACCTTTGGAGCCTTTTGCATCGCTCTTTTTCGGGTATGCATGCGCGCTTGGAGCTGCAACTGCGATCTCTGCATGGTTGTCAGACAGCTTCTTTGATGATGGAACAGCTTTGGAGACATGCAAATCCTACACGGGCGAGCGTGGCTTTACGGGATTTGCCTGCAGAAGAGTACGAAGTGCTTTCGGAGCAGGGATGGGCGGTGCTGGTGGTGGAAGAATGGCTTCTTGTGGCACTGGGTCCATGTTTCCTAGAGCAGGAGGGACTGGATTTGGTGCTTGGAACTCGGTTACTCGAGGCAGTCTTGATTTGATCGCGTTCTGGATTTCCTCTGAAAGTCTCCAGACAAAAATGCAGCCGTAGCTGCTGGCAGACACGAGGCGTCGACAGTCTGGAGTGAACTTGACCGCGATGATCGCTTCTCCGTGGCCAGTGGTGTCCGCGAGCGTCTCGCCTGTCGCAATATCGACGATGTGGATGATTTTGTCGAACAGAGATCCGCTCATCGCGACACAGAAGTTTGCGGGACAGACATCGATTCGGTGTTGCTCGCCAACGCGGTGAGACTTGATGCGCTTGCACGAATTGATTCCGTGAACGTCGAGTCGATTGTTGCACGATGTGATCAGAAATTCGTCATCTGACGTCACTGCCATGTCGAAGATCTTTCCGCCAGTGAACGGCACCGAGTTGTATCGACTGACTTTCCCGTCCGAGTGTACCTCAGAGAACACGATGTTCTTGTCCGCGACACAGCTCAGCAGCTTCTTGCCGTCGCGTGTAAACTGCGACGACGTGACCGCTCCAGAATGTTTGTCCAGCGTGCTCAGGACGCTGTGTTCTTTGTCGCAGTCATACACGTGGACGAGTCTGTCGCGTCCCCCAGAAGCCATCAAGCATGCCTTACTGCTAGCGAAGCCTGATTGGTTGTTGTCTGGTTCAGTTCCACTGAAGGCGGTGCAGTGCACTTCAGTGTTATGCGCGCCAATCTCTCGCACTCCGTCCAGTGACGGCAACTGAAGAACCATGATATTCCCCTCCTTGTCACCTGCAGCCACTTGAGTCTGGTCTGGATGGATCGCCACTGCTCGAAGTCCGTTGACTGGTCCGTGGCCTTTCGATGGCGAGTGGATGTCAGCAACTTCGTCGCATGGACAAGTGCCACCGAGCACGATACCCTCTTCATCTCCGAAGTCGCTCTCATGGTCACGATACACCACTCGCAGCATCTCCTGGCTGAATGGGTTCTTCCACGCAGGGAAATCTGTCGCGTCTGCTGATCCATCGTTGCCACTAGATCTGCTGCTGCTCTTTGCTTGCTTGCGAAGTTCCAAATGCCACAGTCGCATGGTGTTGTCGTTTGAGCAGGTCACGAACGTTCCGTTTGGCACGACATCTGACTTCGCGCTCGCTTTCCGTCCTTCGTCCGCGTGGTACAGCAGATTTCCCTTCGCATTGACCCTCGAGCACGCCTGGCAATCTTGAGACCTCGAATGCAGCCGCTGTGACACATGAACGACCGTTCGACCTGGACATCCTGCGTATCGGAGACATCGTAGATGAACAAGCTGCGAACCCTGTACAGCACAATCACGTGCGATCCAGTGACACACACAGCAATTACGGCAGGGTATCGATACGGCTCATCCAGGTGCAGAATGTTGGAGCACACCTCGTTGGGTTCATTGGCTTTTCCAAGCGGAGACGAGAACGGCATCGCCGACCGGTACTCCAGTGTCGACGGGTCGAAAAGGCGAACGATCGATCTCGAGCCTGCGGTTGCGACGTACGCTTCCGTGACCGAAATCGCGTTCCCGCGGCTCGCTTCGAGGGAAGCGAGGCGCTCCATAATGCACGACGCGCCAAAGCAGCAGAGCGTCCCGTCGGAAGTGACTGCGAGGTCTTGAGTCTACACGAGCCGTACTCGCAGGCGACGCTCGTGAAAGTGGCTTCGGATTTCACAGACATGACTGCGTCTCGATGCTGGATATCTGGGATGTCGTTGATCTGGTATCCGGTCGTTAAAAACTCGTCGTAGTCGCCCAGGAACCAGAACTATGCATCACAGAAGTAATGTCAACATCCAATCCGCTTTTACCTACAAACCACCTATTAGCCAAACAAGTGCAGCCAACTGCAACGTACTTTGAAGTGCTTCTCGCCTACAGTCACGAAGAAATTGCCCTCTTGGTAATAGTCCATCGCCAAGATCTTCTCCTGGATCTGCGCGGCGCCAATCGCTTTGCCCTTCATCGCGTCTGCATCGCCGCCCGAGTCTTTGCGCAAATTCCACGCGTAGATGTGCTGATCATGCGCCAGTCCCGCAGAGAGCAGGTAGCGTCTGTCGCGACTGAACGCCATGCACACGATGCCAAACTTGTGCAGCTGCAGCTTAGCGCAGAGCATGCCGTCCGTGCCGTCCCAGATCGTGATCGCAGGCAAGTACCCTTTTTCGCCGATCGCGAGGTACTGTCCGCTGGGCGAGAAGCGAAGACACAACACGCTCTTCTCCACGTGGTAGTAGCGCACCTGCTTGGTCCTGCACAGGTTGTAGATCACGACGATGCATCCCGCCGAGTACGCGATTTCGCCGGTCACCGGATTCACCGCCATCATCGCGTTGCTCAGCGAGATGCCGATTACACGCTCCAGCGTCAAGCGCGATCTCGCGACGGGCGTGAAGTTATCAGCAGTCACAAGTGCCATAGCGGACGATACAGATGCGGACAGAGTTAATGGCGCTGAAGGCGCGGGTCTGGGGACAGCGGTAGTGGCGACGCGCGTCGTTCGCTGTGTAGCAGACGGAGGCGAGACATTGGTGGGCTGAGGCATGCGACTCGAGCCGCTTCTCGGCGGCGAGCGTCCCCATCTCAGTGGGCATGTGCAACCAACGACTCCTTGCTGCTTGTCAGTGGTTGTCTTTTGCAAATGGCTCAAATGGCGCGCTGCTTGAAGCTCACCAATGCCACAACACACAATGTCACAATGTCACAATACACAAATGCTCAATGCTCAGCAATTCACAATTCAATGCAATGTACAATGTGCAATGCTCAATGGAGTACATTGTAATGTGAAGCAATACACAATGCAATACACTTCAGTATTGCTCGATGGACGTTTTTTACCCAATCAGATGCTGACTTTCTCAATTGTCGATTCGTACTTAATCGACCACTATCAGTACTGTACGCAATCCGACTTCTCCGTTTCTTGTCTTCGCTCGCACACGCATCTCACACAATCAAACTGGCTGTTGTAGTCACTATATGAGCAACTTACCCCTCACTATACGCACCTAGTGCATCTTATTAATCCAAGTACCACCCTCAATAAGAACATCTTGGCGCGCCAGACCAGACTCATAGACAAACACGCTGTTGATACCAATTGAGCGTTTTGCTGAGCTGAGCTCTTCGCGCATTTTTAGCATTTTAGCGTCATCACCACACTCAGAAAGAGCGACAGGCGCCGAAGCTGAAGCAGACAGAGGAAGCCATAGCCGCACACGCTCAAGCGACCATCCACCCATCCGCCAGCATGCTGCCGCTCTACAAGCAGACGATGCGCTTCGTGTCGGACCCGTACAAGCGCATGAAGAAGCAGGCGGTCGTAGGCTTCGTCATGGCGCTCGCGCTGCTCTTCGTCTTCTTCCTGGCGCTCTCGAGTCAAGGAGGAGGTAGCGGCGGTGACCACGCTGCGTCGCAGATCCAGGCGCCGACGCCCTTCACGCTGCAGCAGCCGCGCATACCGGTGACCACAGAGCCGACGCTGGCACAGGCGCTCACGCCGCCTCCGATCCATGCGGGCGCGAATGCGAACGGTGGCGATGCTGCCAAGAACGATGGTAGGGATGCCGCGCCGCCTGCGAGAGAACAGCCGCGTGTAAATGCTGGTGGCGCTGTGAAAGATGGCGACGAAGATGTTGCTGCTGCTACTGCAGAGAAGCAGATAACGAAGATGCCGTGGATCGTGCGACTGCTCCTGCCGTTGGTAGCAGGCTACTGCTTTGGCTTCTTGGGCTCGGTGCCAATTGCAGGACCAACCTCAGCGATGGTGCTGAAGCTCGGGATCCAGGGCAAGTACCAAGCAGCGTTGACGATCGCAGTTGGAGGCGCCATCTCAGAAGCGGTAAGCATGTTGTTTCTCTATGTGGGAGATGAAGTTGTGATGTTTTGCCAGTATGCTAACCGTATGTATGCTCTTGTGTGCGACTGGCAGACGTACGCTGGGATTGCGTTCTGGGGCTTTGGGAGCTTCTTGGCTGGCGCAAAGTTCCTTCTTCCTGTCTCCAAGTAAGCCAACCTCCCGAATATGCTTGTGCGACTGGCTGAATGGGTCGTATCGTATTGACTGGTCTTATTGTTGATGGATGGTTCGCATGACAGAGTCCTCGGTGCGGTGATGTTCACTGTCGTTGGCATTGTGTTTCTGCGTTCCGAGATGAAGCCGTCGATGGACCCGGAGCTCGAATCCTCGAGACGACAAAGCGTCGGCAGAGCGCGTGACGAAGTGTACAAGAACGTTCTGCTCGGTGTCACGATGTCTGGGATCAACCCGGCGCTTCTCGCCACGTACACGGGAGCAATCGCATCAGGTATTGGCGCATTTCCTTTCTAGCGTCCAGGTGTTTTGGCTATGTTTGAGCTCTAACTGACTTATTAAATGCTGTGTTTTGTTTGTGTGTGAAGTGTACGGAACGGGCATGCTGGAGTTCAACCTGTTCCTGGCACTGGTGTTTGGACTCGGCGTGTGCGCTGGCGTGTCATCGTGGTTCTACCTGCTGCTGTCGCTGCTACAGAAGTACAAGCAGGTTTGTACACCAATGTGCCAAGTGACTGATGATCAGTGAGCAGCATTCACTAACCATTGTTGTACCTGGGCTAACAAATTGTCCTCTGTCATTGTGTGTGTTATTGTAGCGCCTGAAAGATCAGACGATCGGGATGATCATGCGCTGCATGGGGTGCTTCTTGCTCATGCTCGGGCTGTTTTGTGCCAAGTCGTCGTTCGACTATTTCGTGTGGGGGCCGCCGGTCGAGGGCAAGTAAAGTTTAGCGAAGCCAGCAAGAAACTTTGTTATTTCCCTCCCAAGACTCGCAATATAAGCAGAAATAAGACGAGAGGGACGATGAGAAGCTAGAAGATGAATGATAAGGAACTGTGTATTAGAAAATTAACGACTCTTTAGATTTTGAACTTTGCCTCCAACGCCGTGAGTCTTGCTGGCTGCTCCTCCTGGTCGCAAGGAGAACCACGTTCTAGCAGTCGAAACAGAGTCTGCAGTTTCTCCACCTGGTTATTGTCCAAGAAGTCAAGCACGAGCGACAGTCGCTCGGTCGTTGAGAAAGCATCCAAGGTGTCGAGCGCAAACTCTTCCTGTCTCTTTGCATTTGTCTCCCCAGGCTCAGCTCCAGCTTCAGCTTTGCCGCCAGAGTCATGATCCCAAGTCACGACCAGCACGTGAACGATCTCAGCCAACAAGTCTGCGTTCAAGTCCGCCTTGAAGATCTCGCCCAGCCGATGTGGGGTAGTAAGCTCTAGGTATCTGTTGATACACAAAAAATAGGCCAAGACACAAAGTCAGGTGACGTGCGAAGCAAGCCTCTTAGAGCATACGAAGAGTGAGAGTAAAACCAACTCACCAACGCTTGTCCTCGTTGGTCTTCAGGTACCGTCTCCAGTTGCGACAAAAGCCCACGGCGCTCGCAGGCGGCGTGTTCAGATCTGCTGGTGATGCTTTGAAATTCAGGCTCTTGCCGAACTCCTTCCGCGACTTTTGCTTGTACGTGAGGTTCGTCTGTCGCGCGTTCCGCGAGAAATCGCGCAGCTCTCTCTGGGAGATCGGTTTGAGATCGGCACACGCGACCAGATTCTATACACATACAAAACGCGCAGGTGAAGGATGAGAGGTTCACACTGATCTCTATATCCACCGAAGAGCTTGCTCACCTTGAACTCGTCGTAGTTGGCCGCAGTGTGGATCGCGCGCTTCTTCATGCTGTCCGTGAGCTTGTAGATGCGGTCGTCCTCCAGCGCCTGTGCGAGCTCCTGCTGCAGCGCCGCCGTGTCGAAGCGCCCGTGCTCGATGGACGTGCGCTGCTGCTGCTGTTTCTTCCTCGTCGCCATGCCCCACTTGAATTTGGGTTGGTGATGGGGATCTGCTGCTTGTGTGTGACGAGCACACGGAGATCCATTCCAATACGTCGCGATGGGTCGCGTCTCTTCGAAAATGGCTCTCAATGCTCTCCAAATTAGCTACAATTAGCTCCAAATAAGCTACAAAGTAGGCCTATCAATGTTTAAAGTGGTACACGTTATGTAAGGTGAAATGGATACATTTCGGCTTCACGATCTTATTCAGCGTCAGATATCAATTTTATGTGAGCTAAGAATACGGAAACCTTGTCTGATGATTGAGACCCATGACTGCGTTCTGCGGCTGCGTTCTGATGGCATATCACGCGCGTGGCTCTCTAGCCCAGTCAACCGCGCTTTGTAGGCGTTGCTCTCGATCTTTCCGTGTGTATTCTTGGAAGCCAGCGGGGCATTGCAAGTCTGCCCATAAGCCCCACTGAAGAGCTCATTCCAGATTCTTCACACCCAGTCGAAGAGCTGCGTGCTCTCTGCGCGCGCACAAGCCAAATAGAAGCCATGGGCCGAGGACGCAAGACCACCCCGACGCTGAACAAGCACACGGATTCCAAGTACTACCAGAAGTGCCAGGAGATCCACCGCTCCAAGCTGCACACGATCAAGAGCTCGATCGACACGAGCGAGCCGCACCGGCCGACCCACCTCAAGAAGAACATCAAGGAGCAGATGAAGGAGGAGCGGTACGCCGAGATCGAGCGCGAGAACCGCATCCTGCTCGAGAAGATGTCGCACATCATGCAGAACGAGACGCTCGACAACAAGAACCAGTCGATCACGTACAGCCACAGGCTGAACAAGGGGCTGTACAAGCGCGAGCTCCAGAAGATCACGTTCGAGAACCAGGCGGTCCTGCACCACACCCAGATGCGCGAGCCCACGTACAACCACACGCAGTGGGAGGAGGACGCCAAGAAGAACGAGCGCTACGCCGCCAACATCCGCAAGCACCCGGATGACGGCCAGAGCCGCAACTCGGCCACCGACCTGCGCGCCATGTCCGCGTACTCGATTGGCGCCGTCAGCGACAACTACTGCTAGCCAATCGTAAAAGGCATTACGATTTGTAAAGCTAGGTTCACAACTTAATTTAAAGACAGCACTTCCCCTATTGAAAGACTGGCTTGACACCAGAGGTTGCTGAGGATTTCTCAACGGCAGTCCTACTGTAGAACGATGTGCTTTAGAGAATCTCCACGACGCATTGCAAAAATGTCGACAGCTGGCAGCTCGCTCTGCTCTCGCCAAAGACGGTTAGGAGCTTGTCTTCTCAGACGCCCATGCTCTCGTACTCGCTCTCGATCTCTGAAAGCACTGCCCGCGTTTCCACGACAAACAGCTGCAGCACGCCGTTGGCCGCGAGGTCGCGTTCGTCCATTGCTGATGGTCCGTTTTTGCTTGGGGAACCATGGTTCTTTTCCAGGAACGTGTGGATCGGTCGGATACCGGCGGTCAGGCGGTTGAACTGGATCTGCAAGTCCATCAGCTCAATGCCCATAGCTTTCACCAAATCGTCTCGGAATGAGCGCAGTTTCTCATCGCCTTGCGGGAGAAAGCCGCTCTTGAACACCTGGCGCTGGTCGCCAAACACCTGGAAGCACTTCCTGGCAGTCTGCTTGTCGTAGAACTCTTGCAGTACCCTCAAAAACAAGAAGTTCTCAACCAAATCTCGACACGCGCGCTTCACGATCCGAATTTTGTTGAGCAGACTTCGGTGCGTCCTGGGGAACTCGAGCTTGTAGAGGAACATGTCGATGCGGTCCTGCATCTGCGGCACCTGCAGCATCTGGAAAAAGAACTCCTCGGCCTTCCCGAGTCGTGAGGTGGGGCCCTCGAACGCCTGCAGCTGCTGCCGCTCGTCCTCCGTGGGGAAGAACCGCTGCAGGCACGCGAGCAGCTCCGCGCTGATCGGCTTCTCGTTCGTGGCGACGATGCTGCTGACGACCTGATCGTAGTTCTCGTGAATCTTGAAGCTCGAGAGCGCGATCGCCAGGTTGTTGGCGCGCTTGAGCTCGATCAGCTGGATGTTCTTGGGCTTGCCCCGAGGTGACGACGGACGGGACTAAAGGAGCATCATACAGACTGGAAAGTTAACGACCGATACAACATTAATTGTAAGACTTCCTGTGTGTTGGACCCATCTTCTGAAAGCTACCTTTGAACTCGCGGATTGGGGAGTCGAGCGGGTTCTTCGAGTTCTTCTTGGGGCTCTTGGATCCCGGCGAGGGCACAAACACCGGTCGGGTCTCCGGAAGCAGATCAAACACATTAGTAGTGCACTACCAACACTGCACAAACAAATACAATATGGGAAGGATTCCTTACCATCTTGACGCGTCGGAAAGGAGATGTCCACGGAGAGCTTCAGACCCGTTCTCTCGTGGAATTTGGACTCGCGTGTGGGTGACGCTGGGGGCGAGACCACTGGAATTGTCGATACTTCCACTCCTGGTACTGCTCGAGCTTTGCTACCTTGACTCTCCTGAATCCGAGCGTTGCTCCCACTCTCATCTGTTACAGTATCGCTCTTTGCAAATGGAGGTAGCCATGAATCTGATAATGGTGGTGATGGTGAGTCATGCTGTACAGCGGCTGGCGCTTGAGTTGTAATCGGTGCTGGTTCAGGTACACCCAGAGGCACTGGTGACAAAGCAACACTGGGAGTGTTCAGGTTGGAGCTGCTGCTACTCTTCTGGTTCCGAGCCTCTGCCAGTCGCATGGGGATGATCGAATTCGGAGACATCGCCGTATCCAGCGCAGCATCATGAGTTGATCTACTTGACTGCGTGAACGCTATTGAGAGAGCTGGAGATGGAGACGATGATGCTGGTACACTAGGCCTCTCCTATTGCGAGGCGCCTGTGACTCGGTACACGTAGTACGGATAGCCGTCTTGCGTGTAAAACGTATCTCACAGAGGGTTTACAGTCGCAGCTGCTACTGCCGCTGTTGCCGGTGGCACTGGAGAAGCCTGGTGCTGCTGGGTCGGAACGGTCGAGTTCGATTGGTACCTGCGACTAGGACTCGGGCTCTCCCAGCCTGCGCGCACTTGGAAGTTTGGTCGATTCAAGCGGTTGTGAGAGCTCATCGTCAAGTCCATGCTGTTCGAGCGTCGACCGCCCTGGTTGTACTGGTGATGGTGCAGCGCACTATCGTTTTCATTCCACCGTGTCTGCTTATCGTCATGCTGCTGTTGTTGGTAGTATTGGTGGTGGGAATAGCGCATTTCGCCGCTATGACTGCGACTTCGCCCTATCGCGGCGGTGTGATTGTACGGGTGGTCTGAATACCGTGAAGCCTGGCCGTAGTACTCTTCGTCAGCTGCAACAGATTCGTACTGCTGAATCACTCCTCTTTGTATTGCGTACGGGAATTGTGGAAAAGAAGAATGGTTGTGGTAGTGATCTCGACCGATCCATTCGCTCAGAGCGCCTCTGGACACAAATCGGTGGTAGTGTGGAGCTCCTCGCGCCGAGTAGAAATGCGCTCTCTCTTGTGAAGACAATGGAGGTGCTGCTGGCGTGTTGAGGTGATGAGGGCTGTGATGGGAATGACTTCGATACCGCAGATCAGGATTCGGTGGCGAGTTCCGATGCAGACTCTGGTTTCGCAGCAACGCCTCGCGCACTTGGTTGCTAAGAGACAATGGGACACGACTCATTGCAAGCGAAGCATACATACCAGAAGATGCTGCTGGATAATGGTGCTGCTGGTGACGATCGTAGTGACGATGGTGATGATTGCTCTACACAGGCAACATCGTAGCCCTCCTCGTCAGCATTGTGATGGTCGTCGATGTACTTTGGTGGGGTTGCTGCTGCTGGAACCAGGTGGTGAGGTCTCTCACCATAGAAGCTATACTGCGGACTGAGCGACGCAGCGTACGCAGTGCTGGCGTCCGAATCCGAGGCGCATTCGCGATCATAGCCTTCACCATCATCATTCTTGATATCATCATCATCGTCGCACTGCTGCTTTCTTTGGCGTTGGAGCAGTGCCGATGCTGGTTCATTGCGACTCGCGGGACTCGTGAGGATGATCGTGCTCGACTCCTTCGTGTTGGTCAAGTAATACTGCGAGATGAGGAACGCGCACTGCTGCTGCTTCTCACGGAGCGCAATGTCACACGGTGTCTCGTTCTGGATGTTCGCAGAGAACACGTTCGCAGCACTCTCAAGCAGCAACTTGACGATCACTTCGTTGTCTGCGAGCGCCGCGTAGTGGAGTGCCGCGTCACCATCGTGGTCACCAGCATTCAGCACCGAATCGCCACCGACATCCAGCAGGTACGCGACGCAGTCCAAGTGGCCGTTTGCAACTGCACAGTGCAGCGGCGTGCGGCCAAACTTCTCGAAAACGCAAATGTCGGCACCACGATGCAGCAGTAGCTGCAAACACGCAAGGTCACCGTGACGCGCGGCAACGTGGAGCGGCGCGTCGTTGTTCGAGTCGATATGGCTCACGATCTCTGGATCCATGTCGCTCTTCGCAGCAGTCGAGAGCAAGAGCGTGACGCATTTCGCATGCGACGAGTTGACCGCCGCCTGCAGCGCGATCTCGCCAAACTCGGGATGTGGGTCGTTCTTTGCACGCCACGAGAAGCAGAGCTCAACGAGCTGCACGTGGTCGAGTCGGCACGCGATCATGAGGATCATGTCGCCGTCATCGGGTTCAAGGAGGTCGATCGGACAGCCGCCGTGCAGGCAAGCGACAATCTCCTGGATCCAATTCTTACGGACGAGGCCAAAGACCGAGTTGCACCACGCGACCAACTTGGTTTTACTGTTTGAATTGGATGCGGTGGCATAGAATTGGGGTTTGCTTCCAAGATCATGCAGAGCAGCACCCCCCTCTTGGAGACAGCGCCGACGTCTTGTAGTCCTCCATGACGCGCACCGAGCTGTCGTCGCCATCCGATGACTAGAAGAAGAGCAACTCGCGCAGCACGCTCACCCAGACGTGCGCCTCTTCTTTGCAGGACGCCACGAGGTCCAGCGTGCGCGCCTTGGTCACGAGCGAGAAGCACTTGTCGCGCTCGTGCATGACCGACGAGCTGCTCACGGTCTGCAACTGTCGCTCGAAGGCTTTCGTCCTGTGGCCCTCGCGCACTTCGGTGACGAGGTGCAGGTCGAGGTTGCGCGCGCTCTTCCGGTCCGTAGCGCTCGCGCTGGGATCGCATCACGTGATCTCAAATGAGCTGCTCGCTGTCGATGAGCTGGATGAAGAGACCATCACCCACTGTCTCCAGATCACCGCCGAGCCAATGCTGCGACTGTGGTACGGCACCTTGAACAGCAGTACGCCATCTCTGAGCGCCGGTGGGATCTCTGATAGGCTGCTGGTGCTGGTGGTGGACACCAAGTGAGTGTACTGGAAGCTGGAGTGGTAGCACGATAGCAGCATTGGTAGCAGTGACCGAGGCCGCGTCCACGATCTTCAGCTGCAAATGCACGCTTCCTGACGCGACCTTGTCACTATCACCTACATCATTCGCCGTTGTTGTAGCTGTCGTCGTCATGGAGCGGAAGATCGGGTAGTGCTAGTCGTAAAAGAGCCCTTCGTCTCCCACACTCGCGAGCGGCACGCGCGCCTCGCCGATCGACACTTTGCTGTGGATCTTGACCGAAATGTGGAGACTCTGCGCGTGTTTCGAGCGCAGCGGCGCCGAGAACTGCGGGTTCTACTGCGCGTCACTGCCGCTTTTCTTGTGCAGCGCGGTCTTCATGGCTGATCCGGAGCTGCTCAATCAATCACTGCCGCTGTCACTGTTGTTGCTGACAATGCGCATCTCGAGAAAAGTTGACTGCGTGCCGAACTTCTCCACTTTCGCGAGCCCCGACGCCCCCCAGTGCGTTGATAACGAGCAGTAACGGGTGGTGTTAGTCTCTCGGCATTGAGTCTGATGATGTAACGAGTGCTGGGATCTCCTGTAGACACGGTGACGCTCCAGATCCGGGCAGTATTGACGTTGTTGGAGTTGATGATGCTGATCCTGGCCCAGATGTGACAGAAGTGAGGGAAATCGTGGTCGTCTTCGGGTACCTCTTGGAGCTTTTGCTGCTGCTGTTAATCACGGGGTTGAGCGTCATAAAACCGTCGGTTGTTGAGTCCGAGTCGCTCTCGCCCGAGTGGATCACGACCTGCGGGCCGGCGCCAAATCTCTCGCCCTCTTCCTCTCTGCAGGATCGTGTGTGCTTCAGTCGCATCCTCCACCACGAGCGCCGCAAGTGCAAGTGCCTCAGCTGCTGCTGCTTCCTTCACGCCGGCTGCGTTATCGATCGCGACGGTGATGCCGCTGCCGTCGTCTTCATACGCGTCTGCTGCAGCTGGTATTGATGGTTGTGCATCCTGTACTTCGCTGTTGTCATCACTAGGGTTGGATGCTGAGATCACGATCTGTGGCGGCGCATCATTGATGCTCTTTTGTCTGCGCGCCTGCGACTTCACCACCGCAGCCCCCTCTTCGATGCCCTCGTGCACAGCGATCGTGGGCAAGTATTTGCTGCGCACGGACGCGCGCGACGACGCGTCTTTGAGGCGGCTGAGCAAGCCGTTTCCGCGCTTGGGCTCTTTGAAGACCGACTTCTTCACGACCGTGTAGTTGACATTGGCTCCAACGTCCGACTCGGAGTCGTGGAACTCGTCCAAGTCGCTGTCGGAGCCATTGCCAGATTTCGCGATATCAACAAACCCGGTGGCTTTGCTGTCAAGTGGCGGCGGTTGAGCTGCTGTCTGCTCTGTGATTTGGTATTTTCTGCTGCTGCTGGTGCCATGGATACTCGGTTTCTGGTCGCATTGTGGGTGTGTCGAGTCTGCTGTGGCTGCTGGTCCAGGTTCGCTCGTGATGGTCCCAGAGAACGTCAGCGTGTCCTCGTCCATCGGCTGCATCATCCTCTATCACAAGGTGCCACGATGGTCACGCACGCTCACGAGCGATCGCTTGATGGCGCGATACTCGTCACCACCGCGCAGTTCGTTGCGCGCTTCACAGTCTTCCGTTCGCTTCCGCTTCCATGGGTCCGCGGTGCGATTAAACTGCTCGACAACAACTGGGGTAGAAGAGCTATAAATAGATCTGGGGCATGCTGGCGGGAAAGAAGAACAAAAGCAGCATCAGCGGGAGACACGTAACCGCCCGATAGTCGTTGCCGTTATGTTGCACCCAGTTCGTTGAGCTTTTTGCTTTTGAGAGCCCAATTCGCTCTCAACTCAATGAGAACCATGAAGAGCCAACCGACAGGGAGACGAACGAACATGTAGTTCGTAGTCCAACCGCACCGGTCGGCTAACTCATGCTGGCACTCACTCGTGTCTGTCTGCATGAGCTGAGCTTTGAATCAGCCATCAAGATGAAACGACGAAGACTGGAATCGGCCTTTTTTTTAAATGTGTGGTTCTTTGATATTAGCGAACTCGTCATCCTCTGTCCAGCCGAGATGGCGACACTTCGATTGCGCCGCGCTCAGCTGGGAAAAAAAAACTACAAGACCGTTTGTCTATCAACGCTATCTATGAAAAAAAGAAGTTGTGGTGATTTAGGATTCTTCCAAATGGAGGCACTCACAAACAAGAATCGACTGTCAAATCAACTGCGCCGTCTACTTGCTTGGTTGGGCGTGCTGCCGAGCGGAGTTCATCACGGGCTGTGGGTACGAAACCTCTCCTTGCTGCTGCGGAGGATGGGGCGATGCACTTATTCCGACGATGGCTTGGCGTTTGGGTCGATCAACTTCTTGAATTCATCGTACAAGACGAGCACGATGGCACCGCCCGTACCACGGATCACGTTGGAACCGGCACCCTTGAAGAACGCACCCGAACCTTCGTTCGCGAGGATCTTCTTGGCGCAGTCCAAGGTGGACGTGTACAAGATGTCCTTGCGGCCAGCCTGCATCATCATACGACGACGGACCGTGTCGAATGGGTACGACACAATACCGGAGATCGTGGTCACCACCTGGGCCACCAACCACTTCTGCCACACTGGGGCGTTACGTGGGTCCGCGAGCATCACATCACGGAGAGTGTCGTAACCACCGAAGAAAGCAGCACGGTACACGATGATACCACCGACCGACACACCGAAGCCCTGGTACAGACCCTTGGCGCCGTCCGCCTTGTAGATCGTGCTGATGCAGTTCACCAGACCAGTGTACATGCGCGACTTGCCCTTGCCGACATCAGCGGCAAGACGCGTACGCGCAAAGTCGAGTGGGTACACGAACAGCAGCGAGGTGGCACCAGCGGCACCACCCGAAGCCAGGTTACCGACGAAGAATCGCCAGAACTGGTCCTTCTTCACACCGTCAAGGAAGAGCTTCTTGTACTTGTCCTTGAAGGCGAAGTTGAGCGCCTGCGTTGGGAAGTAACGGATGACGTTCGCCAAGTTACCACGCCAGAACGAGCCGATGCCCTGGTCCTTGGTCACACGCACGAAGCAGTCGACGATGCCCTTGTACTGGTCCTCTGGCTTGATCTGGGTCGAGGCGGCCTGCACCTGGAGGAGCAGCTTGACACGCTCGATTGGGGCCACGACGGTCTTGGAGATACCACCGGCAACACCACCAGCGGCCAGGTCCAACAGGAACGACACGGCAGACGACTGCTTCTCCGAAGTGGCCATTGGCTTGTAGGCTTGGACGGCGCTCATCTTTGTTCTAAGAGGGTTCTGCGGTGGAGCTTGAGCTGAACGGAGAAAAATCCTAAATGATCGATCGCTTCCCATGCGCGTGCACGCACCAGCCCACAGCCACACACAGCAGCAGCAGAGGCTCAAAGGCTCTCAAGAGCAGCAAAGCTCCCTCCCCCTCCCCCCCTTCGCTCTCTGTGTGGCTGGCGCAGTTTTGGCGTCCACGCGCGCAGAATCAGCCAATGATATATCCCTATTCCATCTCATCATCGTCGGATTGGCTGAAAAGAAGCCCCATTCGACCAAGCGGTTTCAAACGAGTGGTTGGTTCTCTTTCATCGCACCCGCGCTGGCTCACTGAGTGCTGAGCCTGAGGGGTGAAAAAGTTGACGAGAGAGCAGTGTATAAAGTCTCACAGGTCCCAGAAACCCAGCTGGTTTCCGCTTTCCTGCCCCTGATAAAAGCAGTACCGTAGCGTGAGAAAAGGGGAAAAAGTGAGGCGGCGGTTTCACTTTGCTGGGCTTTGTGTGTGGGATTGTGGGCAAAGTAATGTGCGCGTGGAGCTCCTCGCTCGCTCACGCAGCGCGCCACTTTTCCAAGCGCGAACGAATATAGCATGGAACAGTGTCCATAGACACACACAAGCGCATAGTGACACACTCGCGGTTGCTGTGTGTGTGGTTATTTATAGCGGAACTGGGCGTTGCTGCTCCTCGGCCATCCCATCGTGAGGCTGCGATCGCATCCACGTGGCCGCCTGCTTTCCTTTGGTTTTCTGCTTTGAATTCGGCGTGAAGGACAGAGGTCCCTCTCCCTTCCTTTCGTTAACCCTTTTCGCTAACCCAACACGGCTTCATAAACACGAAGTTTCACAGTGTATTGATTGTTAGAGACTTCGGAAAGCTCTCTCAAGAAACCAACCAAAGGTTTTCAATAATTACAGAAATGAACGTGATATAGAGTATGGCAGGGGCTGGAGTCAGCGCGCTGCTCTTTTTTTGGCTGGACCGCGCACGTGTGAAGCCCTGTCGGTCACCGTTGCGCTTCAACGCGATTGGCTCGGGACGGGATGAATGGACAGAGCGGACGGGAATGGACGTGGGGTGGCGGTGGCTCTCTCTATGGACCTCTCTGTGTGCGGAAGGCTGTCGATTACGCCACCTCCCTCTGCATGACGCCGCCGCCCTCCATGCTGCTGCGCTCCCTCCACTTGCCCACATGAGCTCGCAATGCTCGCCGCCATGAAGAGCCCTTCGTCTGCCTGCATGACACGCCACGCACGCGCATGATGATTGATGATCAGCAACCACGACCGCCTGCAATGCGCAGACACGCCGTGGAACTCTGGATCGAGAGCAGGTTGAGCGTCGTCGCCCACGCGAGCGCCAACACGAGCACCACCAGCGCCACGACCCCCGCGCACGTGCTCGAGCGTCCATGGTACTTGAGCTCCTGCGCCTCGAGCTTCTGGTTCGGCAGCAGCAGCAGCGTGGCCAGCCCCAACATCTGCGCGCATAATGCGATTGTCAAGCAGTACGCGACCTGGTGCCGCACGTGTGTGGTGTCGGACGCGATGTCGGCGTCCGTCACGTCGAAGAAGCCGTCCACGTAGTTGTACACGCTCGACGCGAACGGCGACGCAAGGTTGTGCACCGTCGTGAGCAAGCTGTACGTCGCGCCTTCAAAGCCGTGCTCGGCGATCTCGACGGTCACAAAGCCCGAGATCATGTGGCGCATGCCGTCGGGGATCACCGCGAGCTGCGGACCGCCGAGGTAGAACCACTGGTTGCGCTCAACGTCGAAGGTCACGACCATGTTGACGCCAAAGTTGACGAAGCTCGTGAACACGCTGCACATGAGCATGAGATTGCGCCAGCTCGTGTTGAGGTAGTACGTGCGCATGATCCACGTGGCGCTCACGAAGAGGAAGGTCGAGACGCAGCTGGCGATGCTGCTGTTGAGCGGCATGACGCCCGCCCAGTACTCCTGGATCGACGCCATGCCCGAGAAGCTGAAGTTGCTCAGGAACGAATTGAGGAAGTGGAACGCCATGAGCTGCCAGATCGCGCGCTGCTTGAAGATGCGCCACATCTCGTGGAACGGGTGCTTGAGCATGTCGGGCGGGAATGGCTCCTCGTCGAGCAGGAAGACCGTGCTGATGCAGCCGAGGGTCGTGATCACGCCGCACGCGAAGAACACGATGTGGTACGGCACGGTCCAGGAGAACGAGCCGCCGTACTCAGCGCCATTGAAGCAGAGCGCCGCGACGATGCCCGCCGCCAAGTTGGCGCTGTAGCGCATGAGGTAGATCGTCGATTGCGCTGTGCCGCGCACTTCGATGTGCTCGTGCTGCGCGAGCTCGACCATAATGCCATCGCACGCCACGTCCGAGATCACGTAGCCGATGCACACGAACATGATCTCGACGAGGTACTTGGCGCCAGCCTGTGGCGCGTGCGGGTTGCCGACGACGCGCATGGCGGCGTCTCGCGTGCGATGGATCTCGCCCGCCTTGTAGTACGGCTCTTCGTGTGGACTGTACGCGAGCACCATGAGCGCGACGAAGCAGATCGTCCAGCCGATGAGGATGTACGACTTGCGGCGGTATCCGAAGATCGGGTAGTGGTCTGAGAGCACGCCGAAGAACGTCTTGTAGGACCAAGGCAGCTGGATGACCATCGCCGCGGCACTCACCTGGTAGCTCTCCATGTTGAGGTAGAGCTTGAAGAGCGGGTAGATCAGCGACGGGAAGAGGCCGTTGAGGAAGCCGATACACGCGTAGTTGACAAGCAAGCCGAAGTGGGACACCTCGTACAAGTTCACGATCCCCTTGCGCGATGGCAGCAGGTCGGACGAGCGCTGCGCGAGGATCTTGCGGGTCGCGTCCTGCTCCTTCTGCGTCATGCCGCTTTGATAGAGCTGGTCTGCGCAGTGCGCGCTGCCCACGTCCGTCGCTGATTTATTTGCTGCTCTTGCTGATGAGGAGGATGGGGCGGGTCCGGGCGCCTTGCGCGACGGCGACGTATCCACCGGAGCAGTTGCTGCTCCGTCTGCCCCGCCAGCGTACGACGAGGAGCTCCCTTTCAGGAGCGCATTCTTGGTGCCATGGGAGGATGGCATCCCTCGTCATGAGCTATGAGATGATCTATTAAACTGAAGTGGTAAATGCAAGCTGAGAGAGTTCGTGGGTCGTGGCGCATTGCGAGTGAAGGACGCTTAGCTGTTACGATATCCACGCAACCATCTTTGCCTGTTGAACAGTCGCAGCCCGATCAGAATGGACGGTGGACCTGAATAAAGTAGTATCAGTTCATGCAGGCAGGTGTGAACTTAAGCGATTTCGACCAATCAACTCTTGTTCTCGTTTTTGATTGGTCAAAAAATTTGATACTATTTTGGTATCAACCACCTTTGATACCAAAATGTGATGATCATTTCCCCATTTCGACACAGAAAGCAGCCCACAAACAACATCAAGCATGCTGCACTCGCTCTACATCATCAACAAGTCGGGCGGGCTGATCTACCAGCAGGACCTGAGCAGCGCCGCGCCCAAGCTCAGCTCCAACGACCACCTGCGCCTCGGCTCCACCTTCCATAGCATGCATGCCATTGCCGTGCTGGTGCGTTCGTCAACAAGTCGTTCTCGTGCAACGCATGCGATTCTCTCTTTCTCTTTCTCTCTTGGATCCCATCTCACAGCTTTTCTATTGGCATAACAGGCGTCGCCCGTGTCCAGCGGCGGCATCGAGATGCTGGAGACCGACACGTTCCGCCTGCAGTGCTTCCAGACGCCCACGGGTCTCAAGTTCTTCCTCACAGCAGCACTCGGCACGCCCGAGCTCGACGCCGTGCTGCACACAGTCTACGAGCTCTACGTCGACTACGTGCTCAAGGTATTGGAAAAAAAGCGCTTTGAGCCAGAAAGACTCACTTGATGATATTCACTTCCGGTAATTGATTGTATGTTGTGCGCTTAAACACTGTGTGTAGAACCCGTTCTACGAGCTGGAGATGCCGATCCGCTGCAGTCTCTTCAACGCGGGGCTCAAGACCTTCGTGGACAAGTTCAACCTGGACAGCAGTCGCCGGCGACCGGGCGGGGAACTCTACTAAGCTTCCAACCTCAGTACTGTATCACCCTCTCTCTCGCTATGTCTCTTTCCTACTCACAGTGCAAACGGAATATCAACACACCTCTGGCATTCAGTCCGCCCACAGTGTCATTGCATCTCACATTATTCTACTGCTTTGCCAGCTCACCACCACCACTTTGCCCAAGATCGTCGGCGTCCAAGTTGAGCACGAGCGCACCGTCGTCGCAGAACTTGCTCTCCTTCCAGCTGCTTTCGTAGAACGCCACGCCACCGCCACTGCCAGAACTGCTGCTGCTGTTGCCACGATTGGCAAATGTAAATCGCCCGCGGCCGTGGCACTTGTCGTCCTTCCACTCGCCGTCGTACGAGCTGCCGTTCGCGTACGTGTCGACGCCGCGTCCGCAGCGCACGCCACCGACCCATTTGCCGCGGTAGACGTCTCGCGAGCGCGCGTACTCATACGTGCCAAAGCCGTTGCGCTTGCCGTTGCGCCAGTCGCCAGTGTACTTTGTGCCGTCTAGGAGCGTCGCGACTCCGTGTCCGCTACGTCGTCCAAGGTGCCACTGTCCGCAGTACGTCTCTCCGGGGCCGTTCGTTTGCTCGCTCGTGCCTTCGCCCTCGGGGAGTCCGTCTTCGGAGGCGACTTGTTCCGTGTAGCTATACAGGCCATTACCGTCGTCAAAGTTGTCAATGCGACCATACTGCACCACTCCCCCCACTTGGCCACGTCGCGACAAGCTGCGATCTGTCCGAGTACGTCGTCGTGCTATCCCCGCACTTGTGGTCGTTACGCCAGTGCCCCTCGTGCTTCACCTCGACCCACAGCGGCTTCTTGGACTGTGATGATGATGACAGCTGGCCACTACCAACATGGCGCTGAAGAATGCCGCACCCGTGGCGCTGGTCGCCCTCCCACTCGCCCACGCACACGTCGCCGTTGCTGTACGTCATGGTGCCCTGTTCGCACCGCTGGTCGCAGTCCCAGGCGCCGTCGTACTCGTCACCGTTGGCGTACGTGCACTTGCCCTGCCCGTGGCGTCGAGAGATGCTGAGTGTAGTATCCACCTCGCCGACGTACACGTCGTCGTTGTCGTAGTGCTTGGTCTTGATCGCGTTCGCGCTCGCGTCGTCGTCGTCCAGGAGCCCGTCGATGAATGGCTGCAGTCGCCAGAAGTGCAGCGCGCTCGTGGCATTGATGAACTGGTTGGTTCGTGGGTCGATCCCGCCGAAGAGGTACATGGACTGTCTGTCGGGAGAGAACATCCAAGCGTGCCCGGTGTAACTCGTCAGTCCGACGTTCGATGTCAACAGTTCGCGGATCGAGCTGTTGGTGACGTCGAGCAGCACACAGGAAGTCGTGGACATCGCAGGCGAGAGCTCCGAGAAGCCCCTGTAGATGAAGATCACCTCGTGCGCCAGCTGCTTGCGCTTCTCGCCGAGAGCTTTGAGTGGGATCTCCTCTATGAACTGGACGATCTTCTCGTTCGGTTCCTCCATGGGGAGAACCAATGACAGCGCCGTGAAGCAGCATCTCGCAGTCAGCGTCTTGAAGCTCTCTGATGGCGAAGAAGATGACAGTGATGGTGTGGGCGAGAGTGTCGACCAGGCGTTTCCGACCAGATCCAGCACAAACACGTTCTCGAGTATCGGTCCTCCAAGTGCAACTGACTGTTTCCCACCGAGTACGACGATTTGCGTGCTGTCATTCTGGGGAACGGCACTATGATATGCGAGCGACAGTGGACTGTTCCCTGTCGGTGAGAGCTGGATCCACTGTGGGGTGAAGACGCCAAGCGAGGATTGTTTACCATTGTGGTCATCTGTGACTGGATCTTCTGCAACAACCCCAGCAGTTGCAGACCGGTCTTGGACCATTCTTTCAAGCACAAGCAGCCACACGTCGGACAGGAGCTTTCCCGTGGCGTCTTTGCCTCCAAGAGTCAGCACAGCGTCTTCAGAGCATTTACTATCTTCTCCAGTCGTTGACGAGCCGAGGTATTTGGCTCGCGCACTCGCGTGCCAGGCTCGCTCGCATGGAAGAAGCATCGCCCCTCCACCATCACCACCAGCTCCAGTGGCATCCTGTGGCGTTGCTGCTGAGAAACTGAGCTCTCGGCAGCGCAGCACATTGTTGGAGAAGCTCAGCTCGTGCACGTCGTTGAAGAATGCATTTCAGTCAGCTGAGGCTGGTTGAGGAGTAATCTCCGCGCCGGAAGAGACTCGCTCGCCTCCAAACGCGAAGGCTCGGTCGTGTACAGTGACGACCAAGTGGCCGGTGCGGCTCGCAAAGCAACCGTCAACGTCGTAACTCTTGAGCCACTTGTCGCTTTGCAAGTCGAAGAGATCGAATCTCGATGTGTCTCGGAACGCCTCGAATGGTAGCTCTCGTCCGTCGACGAGCACCGCTCTGCACAGAGCATTTAGATAATCAGTCGTCTTGAAGCCCTAAGAAGGCGAACAATGTCCGATAAATCAAGCATGCGTACATGTGGCTGTTGAGAAACCCAGCCGAAGCCCCAGAGAGTCCGAAGCACCGCTGATTGTCGTGCTGCTCCAGTTCCTTGGCTGCATGCGCTCCCCATGGAGCGTACTCTCGCACCTACACAACACAATGACCACCACCCATCTTTTCTCAGTCCAGTAGACTCGACAATTATGCGTGTGTACCTACGTGCAGGGTCTTGAGCTCGTAAGACTGTCCCCATTGTGTCGAGCTGTCCACGTCAAGATCAAGATGGGACTTTGCTTCCCCGAGCTTGAAGCTTCTGTCTGCCTGACTGGTCGCGCGTTGCAGTCGAGAATCATTTAAGATGACGCTGGACTTGGAGCGTCCCACACGGAGCGTTTTTTTCTTTAACTGCCGCATTAAACCCACGACGCGACCTTTTGGGTTTTGCATGCCCGAAAAGATTGGTCAGTCAGTCACTCGTCGCCTCCAAGCAAGCAAGCCTTCACGCAACCAATCGCGATCGTTCAATCCATTCATTCCGCACCAACACCATCAACAGAGCCACACACACAGAAGTGAAGTAGTATGGCGATGGCGTCTCCAGTATCGATCGCGCGAAGCAGCAGCGGACTCGTGATGGCTACATCGCCGCGAGCGCACTCCATCACGTATCTACCAGCGCACAATGAGCGACGCGCTATGCAGTACGACGAGCACATGGTTGACGTCGACGAGCTGGAACGACGGCTCACAACAGACCGCCAGACGGGCCTGTCATCGCACGTTGTCTCGAAGCTCCAGAACGAGAATCCGGAGCGCCTGAACTTGCTGCCGCTCGACGCCGAAGTCGGCCACGGTGGCATCCACGAGCTCGTCGGCGTGCTGCGCGACAGCAGTTGGATCCACACACGCGCCGAGAACCTGCTTCCCGGGGACGTGATCGCGCTGAAAGAAGGGCAGTGCGTGCCGGCGGACGTGCGCCTCATCGAGTGCCAGGACATGTGGGTCGACCAGAGCGTGCTGCTGGGTAAGCGGGACTCGGAGCCGCGCGCCGCGACGACCAACTCGGTCTTTGACGGAGCCGAGGCGAACGTGCCGTACATGGAGGCGCTTAACGTTGCATTCTACGGCACAACGGTCACGCGCGGACAGGGGAAGGCAATCGTGATCCGAACAGGCGAAGACACCGTGCTGGGTACGATCTCGAGCGCGCTGCTGCAGAAGAAGAAAGACGAGGACAAGCGGGGTGAAGTACCGCTGACCGAGAGCATGAAGCAGCAGTTTGAGGACGTGTTCTGCACGAACGACCTGCTTCCAGCAGCGATCAACCGCATCTCGGCGCTCGTCGTGGAGCACTCGGAAGTGGTCAAGCGCACGGTCATCTCGGCGTCCTTCGGCGTGAACCCGGCGGTGATTATCGAGTTGGAGGACCTCGTGATCGCGAACGAGACTAGCTCCGAGGAGCTCGAGCGCGAGATCGCGCTGCAGATGATGAACTACTGCCAGTCGAGCGAGGACGCCGCGGTGTTCACGAAAGCGTTGGCTGCGTGTCGCCATCGGGTCGAGAGTGCGTCCTTCTTTGGAGGACAAGGTGGTGGAGCTACCTCTAATAGCAGCGACTCGCCAGGAACTACTGGTAGCGCTGGAATGGCAGCCTCGAGCACGCAGCGCGTTCCTTCGCTGCCAGCGTCCTCGCCGATTGCAACGCCCGTGGTGATTGATTCGATTCGAGACCAGAGCGCGATCCTGCGCTTCTGCGCGCAGTTCAGGATGAACTCGCCGCGCAACGTGAGCGCTGCGAACCGCAAGATGCGCTACTCGACGCTGCTGCACGCGCAGATCAGCGGCTGCGAGGTGTATGTGCACTTCGACCAGGAGTGCGGCGCTCACGTGGTGCTGCTGCAGGGACCCGCGCGCGAGATCCTGTCGCGCTGTGGCAAAGTGCGCCGAGATGGCACTACCACCATGTCCGCGTTGGAGACAGCGGATCTGCAGAAGATCCAGGACATGGTCATGGATCTGGAGGCGCGCAACGAGACGGTCGTGAGCTTTGCCGAGCTGTACCTGGACCCGGAGATCTATCCTGTGGGCGTGAAGTTTGACATTGAGAATTTCAATTTCCCAACGTCCAACATGTGTTATCTGGGCTCGCTGGGGCTCATTGAGAAGCTGCAGCCTGAGGTGGTGCTCATGGACTCTTTTGCTCGAGCAGCGGGCGTGCGTTTGCTCATCCCCACGGTCGATCAAGAGTACCCAGACGACAATGCACCGTACCTCGTTGAGTATGAGGACGACATTGTCCAGGAGGACAAGGACGACATCGACGCAGAGGACGCTGGAGGGCGTGTGCGCTGCGTGTGCAAGATCCCCGTGCGGCTCCGCGAAGCGTCCACCGGCGAGGTCATCGATCTGGACGCCTGCGTGTTTCGCAGCAAAGTGCTCTCGATCTCCAACACGCTGAGCCAGTGGCGCCAGATCCTCTCGCAGCACTCGATCGTCATCTTTGACGGTTGCTCGCCCGCGCAGGTCGACCTCCTCGTGGAGACGCTCCAGGAACTGGGCGAATGTGTGGGTCTCGTCGCCTCTGGGAGCGCCAACGCGCTTGCAATATCGAACGCAGACGTGGGCTTTGCGATCCCAGTGCAAGAGGTGATCGACTTGAGTGAAGAAGCAGCGGACGTCGTGCTCAGCAGCGCCACGTGTCCTCGAAGCGACGCGATCCGGCTTATCGAAGCGGCCAAGAAGACGACGCTCTTGAGTTCAACAATAGCGTCTTCGGCAATGGCGCGAGGAGCTGCCGACAGCGCGGCGCTCCGGGTCGTCCCACTGCCAAACCTCGCGAAAGCCAAGTCGGTGGTCGTGAACCTGCTTCGCGAAAGCATCTCTGCGGGAAAGATGCTTGGACTTTCGGAATCGGATCTCAAAGCCTGCTTCGAAGCCGCGCTCTCAGGTGGACATTCCCCCATTTAGCGTACCCTGGGGTCTCTCACCTTTGGCTGATGGTACTGGCCAATGTATTGTGTTGCTGTTCTTATAGAAATCGTGCCAACATCACTGACCAACAGCACTGGCAATGAAGTTCTCGCCAGCCCCAGCAGCAACCCGGTGGCGGCATCGAGCCTCGTGTTTCCGCCTCTCAGTCCACCCAAGTTCCCGCCGAGCGCGTTCCGCAGCACGGGGTTGGTGCTCAGCCCCGACGCTGACGTTGTGCAGGCGTCCGTCTCAAGTATCTGATTTCCTCTTCCTTAAACAACTGACAGACCCACAGATGCGAGAAGACATCTCTTCTATCTCTCGCTTGCAAAGTAAGTTGAACGAATAGAAAGAAGGCCTCAGGGTACGTGGTCTCCTCTAACAATCGCGTCTTTGCTATTGATGAAGTGACAGACAAGCTGGCTATTCATAGTGGACTCAATAATAGCGATGAGTTCTTCAAACGCATATGTCGAGTTCTCTCAAGACTCTCACTTGCTGAATGGCCGGGCGTATCGCTCACTCGAGAATGACGGCCATGACAGAAGCAGCCCAGCCCGAGTCGTCCGAGCCTCAGCAGCAGCCAAGTGCCTCCTATGCGCCGAAGAAAGCCACCGGATGGAACTCGGTGCTGCATCGACCCTCGCTCTCAAACCACCAAGTGGAGCTCGCAGCAGTAGTATCCGGAACTCGTCCGTCCACAGCCCACGCTCTACCAGGAATCGGCAGTGATCTCCACAACCAGAGCCACAGCTGCAGGAACAGCAGAGATGCTCCAAGTGCCACGCTACTGTTACCTGGTTCGTCGCTTGAGAAGGACGAAGCGAACGAACGCCAGGTACCGAACGAAGCGATCTTCAACACGCAGTTCACGGCCGCCGGCCGAAAGTTCCTCATCAGAGTCAAGAAGAACCGCGCGATGCAGGTCGACCGCCGCACCAAGGGTTTCCAGCAGGGGATTGACCAGCGAACCATTTTAATCGACCCGATCACCAAACACCACTACCACGTGCTGCTCGTCGGCCCCGACATGCAGCGGCTAGAAGACCCCGCGGACGGACTCGAGCAGTTCTTTGAGATCCTCGTGGCGCCTGGCAACAAGCGCGCACTGGCGCTGCTGGCGATGTTCAAAGTGGACTTTGTGCTGCTTCGCGTGTGCTTTAGCAACGACAACTCGGCGGCGTCCAATCCGTCGCTCGTGTTCCTGCGCGAGATCAAGAAGAAGTTTGTGCACACGCCTGTGTCCGTGATGGTGCCGCGAATGGGTATAGCAGATGAGAGCGACAATAATGTTGCTGCTGTAGCCCCGGGCGGCATGGAGAAGCTGCTCCAGCGGCTGCTGAACCAGGGAGCCTGTGGGTACTTCGAGGACGATCTGCCGATCTCCGTGTTTATCGAGTGACTCGGCAAGCTGCTGCGCTCGCTCGTGGCCGCGCAGACTGAGGTGGCGCAGTGCCATGGCGTCCCCCAGGCGCACAGCGAGCTGGGAGACGAGGTGGTGTCCATCCAAGCGATCAAGAAACGCGGTACAACAGTGAGCCTGACCCGCCGACCGGCGACGTCGAAACCCGACTCGATCACGTGCGACCAGCACTGGATGATGCTGGAACTGAGTCTGAACCAGCGCAAGCAGTGCCTCTTACAGTACCAGGCGCTCACCAAGGCGCTCGACAGTCAACACTCGGTACTCGGTGCGGAGCTCGCGCTATCGGCATCAGCGTCCACGGGGCTCGTGGGGCTCACGTCGCCAGCACCGTCGCTCAGACACTCTGTTTCGTCACCCGGGGGCGGTGGCTTCGGATTCGCTCTTGAGCGTCGAAGCCTCTCCAAGAAGATCCCACCGCTGCCGTCCCAGAAGGAGATCAGTAAACGCATCTACGCCAAGCCGCAGGAGATCCAGCAGAAGATCCACAGCCACCTGTACGAGCGCTTCCACGCGTCCAAGCACGACGCGATGCCGCAGGACCCGCTGCTGCACCACTGCATCGTGATCGACCTGCAGTCGATCTCCAAGTCCACGGACAAGAGCCTGTTGGTGGCGAAGGTGCTCTTGCTCTTCCAGGAGAAGCGGTACAAGGAAGCACTGCTGTAGGCAAACCGCGCGGTCAAGATGCAGAGCAACAGCCTCGTCAAGCTCGCGTACTTGCTCCGCGACGCGCTCTTTGACATCGGCGAACAGCACGCGCGCGCCGAGCGCGAGTTCCTCGTGGCGCTCAAGCTCGACCCGAGTCTCCACCAAGCGCACTTCAACCTGAGCGTGAGTTTGCTCAAAATGGGTAAGGACGAGAAGGCGCTGCAGGGAGACCCCTGAACAAGCAGTATCTGCGCAACTGCGCGCTGATCTACCGACGCATGGACAACTTCACGATGGCGCAGAGCGAGTACGCGAAGCTCGAGGCCCTGCCTGGGGCTGCGGGGGCCGCGCTCTTGAAAGCAAATGCGCTGAGTCCTCCAGCGGCGGGCTCGTTTGCGAAAGCAACATCCTCTGCAGCGTTGCTGTTGCTTCAATCGTCGCACGGAGGCGAACACTCGGATTCTGTGGACAATGGGCACAGAAAGAGCGAGATGGAGGACGGGCTGTTCGACCATCTGTTTGGGAAGCCCACAGAGGACAGAGTGGCGCTCGTGTGTCCCCCGAAGGACCGCACGCCTGAGATGGTGGACAGTATTGTCGCGCTGCTGCAGACAGTGCTCGTGTTCCAGGATTTCCCGACCCACGTGCTCCGGCGCGCCACAGAGCTCACGGAGTACGAGGTCGTGGGCTGCGGCAAGCGCTTCGCCATGGGTGAGGACCACTCGCACAGCTTCTACGTCGTGTTGAACGGAAAGCTCAGTGTAAGGCGCAAGTTCGGCGGCTTTGCGTCCAGCGTGACGACGCACCACCTGGAGAAAGGCATGACGTTCGAGTGTACGGGCCACGCAGTCTCGCTCAGTACCCAACTGGTCGCGGATGAGAGCTCGGAGGTGGGTATTTTCTGACCGGACGCCTACGACCTATCGATCCGCAGCTTCTGCGTCGAGAAGAACAGCGATATTTTCAAGTTCCTGCAGCAGATGAAGGCGTTCCAGCACTTCAGTACCAGCGAACTGGACCACATCATCGGCATCTCGGAGCGCAAGCGGTTCCGCAAGGGCGAGACGATCTTGGAGCAGAATGAGGTCCCCAAGCACCTCTGCATCCTCCGGAAGGGCTCATGCCTGATGTACCAGGACTTCAAGAAGCCGCCACTGTGTTCTTCTCATGATGACGACAGTGGCAGTGACGTGTCAAGCGGCGAAGAGAGCGAGAGTGGACGGTAGTCGAGACGAGCACATCGCAGGGCGAAGACCCTCGAGCAGGAGAAACCCGTGCTGCCGTTCCACTGGCTCGTCGCTAAGCCCGACTGGCCGCTGGGCTTCGAGACGAGCGACAGCCGGAAGATGAAGAGCCGCAAGCACGCACGCGGCCGCTGCAATGTGCTGCTGAGCGGCGACCAACTGGCAAACTCGTCCCAGGTGCTGAACCGAATGCTCAAGGCGCCGCCGAGTCTCCCTGAAAAGCTCAAGCTCGACGATAAAAACGCGCTCATCCAGACGCTCGTCGCCCCCGCGGTCTTTGGCGAGTCGGTGTTCCTCGACCAAGACCACCAGCGATCGAAATGGTACGACTTGCACGCTAACAGGCTATGAACAATAAGGATACTTGATACTAACTGTGAGTGCGTTTGCCTCACCAAGCTCCATTGTGGCCGACTGCATCGTGGAGATGCTGCTCTTCGACCACCTGCGGCTCCAGGAGATGGATCTAGCGTCCGAGGCGATCCACGAGATCTCGGAGCACGCGCCAAAGTGCCTCAACGAGAAGCAGGTCATCAAGCAGCAAGCTGAAAAGGTGCGATAGATAGGGCAAAGCTGTCGCAGCTCATATACCTACTGCATGGTCTCATGGCTGTGCAAATGCAATGACCTCTAATAGGAATCCTGGAGCGAGTACAAGAACATGCGGCTGCTGGAGGTGTCCAAGTCCCGTTGGCCCGAGGCCAAGGTGAGTAAGCAAGCAATCCAGGGGTTCCATCGGATTGTTCCAGGTCCTCAGAGCGTACATACCCGGTACCTGGAACTGGAGCTGCTGCTGGCAGTACTTTACCTTGAAGACTGAAATATTCTGTGTGTGTGTGTGTACTGTAGAAGCACTTGCGTTTGTTGTCGAACGGCTGCAGCATCATGCTTGCGGGTCGTCAGGCGCACGCGGACCAGCTAGAGGCGCAGCAACGACTGCAGTCTAACCAGGGAGTGTAGCCTGGCGTACAGTATTCAATTATTTTACTGGGGTTCTTGTGAACGCGAAGCTGGAAGCAACAAAGCCGAGCCGAGCCGAGCCACTGTTGTGTAGCTCTTCAGGTTGTTCGACCACCTGAATGACAGTGCGATTCAGCAACAACAGCAGTGCGTCTGATGAAATGCAAAAAAATAAGTCCAGAAACCATCAGCAACGTGGACACGTTCGTCCATTTTGTGTGAGCCTTCTCTTCGTTGTCTGGGAGGAGCAAGCCCACTCGCATTAATTTGTGACTGCCGTTCTTTCAAACAGCGAACGCTCACAAGCAGCACGTTGAAGCGATGAGGACAAGGAGGCCGCAAACATGCTCACGCGCTTGAAGCGACGAGGAGATTCACGCCGTCGTTTTCTCTTCAACATGGCCTAAGAATGTGTGTGAGAGGGAGGACATGGGCTGGGTAGGACGAATTTTCCAGTGCAGGGCCAACATTGGACTGTTGGACAAGACGCACATAGCACTGCCGTTTGCAGCGTGGAGGGCCGCGATGCGATCCAGAGGACTGATCTGAAGATGATAAATATTTTGGCCGAGCGTATGGATGGCAAACAGCCTTCGATTTCGATTTTGCATGGCGCACCCAGCAGGACTCTTGGTGCTGTACACCAAGAGTCACTTTGGCCAAGAGTGCGTCACGAGGGATGGAGGAATGCCGTCATGGATATGAGCTGGTGTTGTGAGCGAGTCTCGCATGCGAGTGCACACCATCAGCTCAGCAGGATCAAGAGAGGGAAGGCTCATCAGGATGTGTTGGATAGAGAGGGAGCGAGGACAGTTGCATGGCCATGCGCGCAGAGAGAAGAGAGAGCGAGCGATTGCGAGCCACCCGCCGCGTGCCTGGAAGGACTGCATGTGCAATCGCTGTTGTCGCTTTGTAAAACGCTCAATTGTCAAGCTTTTTGAGTGGAATGGTGCTTCCCAAGAGCTCATTTCACAAAACACGGTGAGTTGAGATTCGAAAGTGAGTTTATTCTGCACATCTTGGTGACGAGATGATTCTTTTTCTGAAGAGTAACTTGATTCTAGCACCTTGTTCTGTAATCATCATTTACTTGATAACCGTACTGATTACGGCTATTTTCAGATGAAATATTGCATCTGTATCATCCGCGTAGCTAAATATTGCTCATGGGTTTACCAGACATTATGAGCGCTTCCTTCGCTCATCAATAGCAGCTGACATGCTAAATACGTTTGCTTAAGATCACAAGATCTTCACAATAGCACTAACTCGGACTGCAATCTATCTCCTTCCTAATAAATTGCATCCCTCACGTCCGCTCTCATTGGCTGTTTGGGTGAGCTTGTGCGACACGCAAACACTGCTGCCACAGAAGTGGCACTTTGGCACACATCTCCCAGCCCTCCTTCCTTCCTTCCTTCCTTCCCTCCTCGCGCCTGCGCGTGACCCGCCCGCCGGCGATGCGATGGCGGAGCGCGAGCAGTATGAGTGGCGCCGCGCCAGCCAGCAGCAGCAGCAATAGCAGCACCCCTCCCAACAGCAGCAGCGTCCGCGCCGAATCAGCCGAATCAACCGCCGCAGAAAGGGCCGAGGAGACCCACGCGCCGCCGCCTCTACTTGCACCCTCAGCCACAGACGCACACGCACACGCAGCGCTGCCCGGCATGGCCACACCCACATCCGCCGCGCGCCAGACAGAGAACCTTATGCCCGCGCCTCGCTTCCCTACGTACCCGATGGCGGACGCCGACGCTGGCGCTGTTCCTACGCCGCCGAATAGCTCGTCATCGGAGAACGCGCTCGTGCACAACTTTGACCTGAGCAAGTACAAGGACGGCCGCTACAAGCTCGTGCCGGCGTCCGCGTGCGACCAGATCCGCTACACCGGCAGGTTCTTGCACCACGGGCCGTTCGCGAAGCGCAAGTCCAAGGTGAACACGGTGCAGTTCGACTGGCCGGGCGTCGCGTTTGAGATTGTCGTGCGCGGCACCAACACGGTCGCGATCCGCCTCAAAGGAGATGGTCAGTGCCTAATCCTAGTCTTGTAAATGCTTTGCTTGCGGGTGTCCTTCTCGGGTTGTCACTCCGTCAATACGTTGGCAGCTTGGCAATTTGGAGCCAGGGAGTGCGAGACAAGTGGTCAGCACGCCACTGACCCACTCTCCAGCCTCAAAATCGGACTCATTTGGATTAATTTCGTCATTTCTTATTCGTCACTGTTGCTGCAGGCAACTACTTCAACATCTTCATCGACGGTGCGTTCCGGTGCATCCTCAAGGCCTCGCTCAACGCCACATGTTGTGAAGGTAGGAATGGCTCCAATTGTATAGCTCGTCCAGTTTTGTCCACACGAACGTGCCTCAATACTGACTGGCCTCTCTTCACATGCTCGCATTGGTCTATTCTATTCAAATAGTCGCCACGGACTTGGACCCCAAGAGCGAGTACACGGTGACGATCACGAAGCGCACGGAGCCGCAGATGCGCGGCGCGCTCTCGACGTTCAAAGTGTGCACGTTCTATGGGTTCATCGTCGAGGCGAGCGCTGACGTGCTGCCGTGCAAGCCCGCGCCGGTGCGCAAGATCGAGTTCATCGGCGACAACGTCACGTGCGCGTTTGGCAACGAGGGCAAAGTCACGAGCTCCAAGAACCGCTTCGGCATGAAAGGGCGCATGGAGAACGTCCACAACGGCTACGCGTGCATCCTCGCGCGCATGTTCAACGCCGAGGCGCACGTGCTGGCGTGGAGCGGCAAGGGCGTGCACAGCAACTCGGCCGACTGGGGGCCCAACATGCCCGCGCTCTGGAAGAACACGATCGCGTCGCGGGAGGGGCTCTGGGATATGTCCAGCTGGACGCCCGACGTCGTGGTGGTCAACCTCGGCGCGAACGACCTCTTCCCGCCGGCGTCGCTCGAGACCGAGATCGTCGGCGCCTATGCGCTCTTCCTCGCAGAAGTGCGGCAGTGTACGTGCAAAATACTGTAACATCACTCTATTGGCGTCGATGCATACCACACACTAAAAATGGTTGGCTGACATATTTGTGTGCGGAAATGATGGTGTATACAGATCGTCCGGATGCGCACATCTTTTGCGTGGCGTACGATGACGGCTGCATGAGCGCCGAGGACTCGGAGATCAACCGCAGCCACGTGTCGCTGCAGCTGCAGGAGATCGTCAAGGTCGCCATGTCCAAAGTGAACAAGCACGACTCGCGAATGCACTACGCGTTCATCAAGGTGCGTCCCATTCTTGCCCTCTTGTGTAGCTCTTGGCATTTGTGACTTGTGGACTGATCTGTACATGCACTGCTGTTGTCTACAGATTGATGGCGGTCTGGAGGAGAGCGACTATGCGACGCTGATGCACTACGCGGTGAACGGCCACCTAAAGATCGCGAACCTGCTCGCTGAGGAGATCGCGCTCAAGGCCAAGTGGCGCGTCGAGAGCCGCCCGTCGACGATGCCATACCCGCAGGAGAAGAGCCAGATCCTGATGCCTAAGGACTCGTCCAACTGCACGATCTCATAGTGAAGAGGGTGAGCTCTGGAAGAGCTGGGAGAAGGGCGAGCATACACACATACAAATGAGCGGTGGGTGGTGTTGAAGCAGATGCAGACGGATGGAAGACCGACCGATGAGGTGATTGGAAGTGTGCACCTGCATGATGTCGCATCATTCACATGCACATGCACTTGTACGGGATGCATATGCAGGATACACGGGCACAAAACATATTTATTACTGTGTACCACACTATCTGATGAATGAACGAAATGACTGAACTTTGAAAGGAACGAAGTTGCTGTGCGCCACACTATTTTCTCAGTCTCAATTCAGTTATGCATGTATACAAGTATGCGAGTGCGCATCCCTTTCTCCCATTTTGCTCCCACTTTCCAAATCCGCATTTCCAAATTTGCAACGGATCCACGAAGCCAAGACCAGACCAGAAAAGCAAAGCAAAGATGGCGGAGACATTGCGCGAACTGCGCACGCTGCTGAGCCGCACGAACGTGAAGCTGCTGTCGCTGCGCAACAACCTGAGCAAGGAGAGCGCTAGCAGCAGCAGTAGCAGTGTGGAACTGCTCACGGGCAAGACGCTGCAGGCGTTCCTTGTCGACACGGCGGACGCGCACCAGAGCGAGTACGTGAGCGACGCCAACAAGCGCCGCCAGTTCATCAGCGGCTTCACGGGCTCCAGCGGCACGGGTACGTGGAATGCACTGCCATTGGCTTGCGTTTTGTTTGTGGATGCACATGTCTGACTTGTCTTGTGTGTATGGGTTTGATAGCGCTCGTGACCCCGGAGAAGGCGCTGCTCTGGACCGATGGAAGATACTTTCTGCAGGCCGAGCAGGAGCTGAGCGCCGAGTGGACGCTGATGAAGTCCGAAGAGCCTGGCGTTCCTACTATTGAGGTGAGAGTTGTTGCGTGCCTGTTACTAGTATTTTACTGTTGTACAATGCGACGCTGTGCGGTAGACTGACGGTGGTTGAACTTGGTCTCTGTGCAACAAACAACAGCAATGGGCGGCGAAGAACCTGAACGGAGACGGCGTGTTTGCCATCGATCCGTTCCTGACGTCTGTCTCGGCTGCTCGGTAAGACTCCATTTTGTATCAGTCAGTCACTCGCTCGTTTCGTCTTCTAGCAAACCGTTTACCTTCTTGTACCCGTTCGTATCGACTAGCAACCTGGCGAACGCGCTGAAGGAGACGAAAGTGGAGCTTGCGGCGCTACAGGAGACCGAGAACCTCATCGATTTGATCTGGAAAGAGCGTCCGCACGTCGGCAAGTCCCAAGTGAAGTTCCTCTCGGAGAAATACACGGGCCGCTCGGTCGCCGCGAAGCTCGACGACGTGCGCACCGCCGTGAAGGAGAGCGGAGCCGATGCGATCGTGCTCACGGCGCTGGACGACATCGCGTGGCTTTTCAACATCCGCGGCAGCGACGTCGAGTTCAACCCTGTCGTGTACGTGGCTACTGTACCTTTTGAACTAGCATATGATAATGTGACACCTGTCTTGTGGGTTTCTGACATCATTGTTTTGTATTGTATTGATGCGGTTACTGCAGTGTCTCGTATGCGATCATCACTCAGGACGCGGCGACACTGTTCCTTGACGCTGCCAACCAGGAGGAAGTCGCAAAGCACTTTGCGTCGAGCGACGTGGTCTGCAAGCCGTACGCGGATGTGCTGCACGAGATCGCCGCGTACACGGGTGCGAACAAGGACAAGAAGATCCTCGTGGACCCGGTGCAGTGCAACGTCGCGGTGTTCCTGGCGATCCCGCCGGCGATGCGCCAAGAAGGCACGTCTGTCGTGATGGCGCAGAAGGCGATCAAGAACCAGGTGGAGATCGAAGGCATGCGCCAGGCGCACATCCGTGACGGCGCGGCGCTGACCAAATACTTTAGCTGGCTCGAGAACGAGGCGGTCAATGGACGCCTAGGCGACTGGGACGAAGTGCAAGTCGCGGACAAGCAGCAGCAGTTCCGCGAACAGATGGAGGGCTTCGTGTCGCTGAGCTTCGACACGATCTCGTCGATCGGCCCGAACGGCGCGATCATCCACTACAAGCCGAAGCGCGACGCGTGCCCGAATCTTTCGACCTCGGCGATGTACTTGAACGACTCTGGCGCTCAGTATCTAGATGGCACGACCGACGTGACCCGAACGCTCCACTTTGGCGAACCGGCCGCGTACGAGAAGGCGTGCTACACGTACGTGCTCAAGGGCCACATCGCTCTGGCGCGTGCGGTCTTCCCCGACAAGATTGAGGGTGTGAAGCTGGACGCAATCACGCGAGCGCCGCTCTGGCAGGCGGGGCTTGACTACCGCCACGGCACGGGCCACGGCGTCGGCGCGTTCTTGAACGTTCACGAAAAGGGAGTAGTAAGTGAGCTCATTGTTGCAGGCTGAACCACACAGTTGGTCATTGGGTATCTACTGACCGTGTATGGCATGTTGGTCTGTTTGTAGCTCTTGTCATTCCGCTTGAACCCGAACGGACTGCTCATCCAGGACGGCATGATCCTCAGCAACGAGCCTGGCTACTACGAGAACGGCAACTTTGGCATCCGCATCGAGAGTCTCATGGTCGCGAAGAAGGTTCGTATCGTCTTTTGATTGATACATTAGTGTTGCTGTTTGCATCAGAACTAATTGTCATTGCATCGCGCCAGGCGACGCACATCAAGAGTCCGCTGCAGAAAGACTTTTGCGAATTTGAGACGATCACCATGGCGCCGATCCAGCAGAAGCTTATCGACACGAGTCTGCTCATGAAGGACGAGGTGGACTGGCTCAACGCGTACCACCAGCAGGTGCACGATAAGCTCAAGCCGCTCTTGGAGAGCGACGCCCAGGCGTACGCGTACCTCGTGCGCGAGACCAAGCCGCTGTCGATCAACTAACGATCTACAGGCAGGAAGATAGCACTCTGGCGATTACGAGCACAAAGAGCGTGAATGACGTGTGTTTATGAATACCCCACCCCATCCAAGTCAATCAATGTTGCTGATATAACAGCGCTTTACCATCAAACGTGTGCCTTTATCCCACAAAATTCGCCTTGAAAGTGTCCTTTTGTGGCTCTACATTCTCCTCCTCCTCTCTTTCTTCTCCCCTGGTTTTTTCATCTTCGGGTCGCATATCCGGTGACGAGCTGCGAGATGCGCGACGCGCTCGCTCCAGTACTTTCGCGCGCCTTATCTCGCGGTCGTGCGCGCGCTCAATCTGGTGCTGCACGCGGCTCTCTATCGCGACGAGCCGCTGGTGCTCGCGCTCCCGACGCTCGAGTTCCCGCCGCTTGCGCTCTTCCTTCTGGTGTGGCGTGTCGCCCACGAGCGCGTGCGCGAGGTAGTCCAGCTGCTGCTCGTAGCCTCTGAGCTCCTGCGCGATCTCCTTCTGCTTGACTTCGAATTCGTGTTGAGAGAGCATCGGCAGGGTCTCTGGCTCATCTTCCACTGGAGCTACAGGCTCTCCTTGCTGCTGGTGTTCTGGTGGTGGATCTACTGGTGACCTGAATGACTCGGATCTCTCTGCTGCCTCTGCGCGATGAGGTGTTCTTGACTGCACTGGGTGAGTTTGCTTGACTGGAATATCGCTGTCTTGAGTTCTGTGAAGAGCCTGAACGGTAGGGTATTCATGATCACGGCTCCGATTCCTCCCCCTTGGCCCTATTTGCTCGGAACCAAGTTCCATACTTGAATATTGCACCTTGCTGTGCTGCTGCTGTGCTGGCGGCAGCGGTGGTGGACGTGGTGGCGACTGTGTGGCTACTGCGCCATAAGGAGAGGCTACTGACGGTGTGGAAAAGGGAGCACCACTGCCACTGGCGCGCCTTGCACCACCACCACCACCACCACCACCACCATCACTACCACCACCACTACCATTGAGCTCTTCAAAAGAAGGGTAGAGCGCGCCAGCACGCCGCGTTGTCTCCCATGGCGCTGCTGGCTCTGGCGCTGCTGGTTCTGGCGCAGATGCCACTGGCGCAGATGCCAGCGAGGACTGATACTGCAGCGACTGCGCAGACACCAGTGGAGGCGGAGATGGCGGCAGCTGCTGTTGTCGATGCTGCTGTGTGTGAGAGAGCGACTCACGCCAGTCGCTCAGAAGCGCGTTCGGCGCGTCAAACTCATCGATGAGCTCGTCTTCGTACGCTGCTTCTTCGTGCATCGAGAGCGTCATTTTGCTGTTCTTCCTCTCTTCCTCTTCGTCTCGGTCTGATTTGCACAGAGTGTGAGGGGATACAGTAGAGAATGAATGTGAGGCAGAGTGCTGGTCAATTGGATGCTTATCTAAAAAATTGTATGGAACTGTATAAAGTCCCAAGCGTCTATGCTAACGGTATCGCCTCCCTCGACTCTCGCTGCAGCTTCGACTGCGGCGTCTCCTGCTGCTGCGCTCGTCTCGTCGTCTATCAGACGAGCGACTGCGGCTTTTGTTGCGGTGCCAGTGGCGATCCGCACTGCGCTCGCGAGGACTTCGGCTTCTTCGGTGGCGATGGCGGTCTCGACTGCGACTGCGTGAGGCGCCCAGAGTTCTCGCTCGGCGTCCTCTCTTACGGTCGTCCTCTCGGTACTCTCGGTCTCCTCGGTCCCCTCGACGGGACTCTACAGGGCGACTTGGTGCTGCTGGGAGTGCCGCCACAACAGCGCGCTGTGGTCCCTCTTCTTGTAGACTCACAGCCGGCTGCTCTTCTTGACAAGGCAATTCAGGAGCAACTGTTGCTGTTGCTGCTGCTGCTGGTGGTGGTTGAGCTGATTCCAAATCTCCGACGTCCTCAAGACCCACTGGCGATACAGCGACCTGCTCTATGACTGTCTTGGTCTCTAATGCTGCACCGTTCGCATTCTCTTGCCCATCTTCACCTTCATTATGAGAGCTGCTGCTACTGCTGCTGCTGTCATCCACTGCGAACGGGTTCACCTCAGTCAACGGCTCGAGCCAGCGCACTTTCTCACGCGAGTAGAGCTCCATGATCGCGATGCTCGCGTCATGTAGCTCGCGCTTGTCGACGCCAAAGAGCGCGTACCAGTGCGGATCATCGGGGAGCTTGATCTGCAGGAAGCGGCTCGCGAGGAAGATCGCCGCGCACGCGATCACCTCGGACCTGTAGCGCACGCACAGGTCGATGCGCAGACTGTCGTTGATGTACCCCCAGGCCTTCTGCGCCAGCTCCTTGCTGCCGCCGATGATCTTGACGTAGTACAGAATGTACTTGTGCGGATGCTCCGCGACGTTGTAGACGCTGAAGCCCAGATCGATGAGGATCTGGCGCTCCATGAGCACGAGCCAGTCGCGCCAGAGGCAGTACGTGCTCCCCTCAAGGTCCAGTAGCTGCTGCTTGGCGCTCGTCTTGCCCCACTTGCGCCGCCGGTAGAGCGCGTAGAACACCGAGAGCACGTCCTTGATGCGCTTGTGGCGCTCTTCGACCTTTGCAGCGAGGAAGAGGCACGCGAACGCGACCCGGAACGCGTCAAAGTCCCGCAGCGACTTGCGGTAGAAGAAGCGGTGCAGCATGGTCTGCGCGGTGGCCATGACCACCTGCGGCAGGCGCAGCAGCACGCCCGCCTCCTGGATCAGCTCGCAGCCAAAGAAGCGGTGCGCGCACTCCACGTCCGCCGGGACCCCGTCTTGCAGCGAGGGCGAGCGCTCGAGGATCGACGCCGGCAGCAGTACGTGCACGAGCGGCGCCGTGCTATTGCTTGGAGGCGCCATTTTGAATGGCGATTTGGGTGCTTGCGAGCGAAATGGGATTTTTTTGTCTTGAGGCAGAATTTGTATTGGACGTTCATTGCGGGCTTTACAAGCGGAATTTGAGCCCAACGAGATGCTTTGAAAGGGCGCTTTGCTTTTTTAAATAAACCAGCAAGCAAGATGGAGCATGCATCAGACAGATTGCCGCTTGAGAAGTAAGATGAACGATACAAAATGTCAATGCAAGATAGGGTTGTATGATTCAGCCTACCATCTGTTCTTGCTTGATTTCTATAGTTGGTCCAAAAAGTTACGGTCTGTCGAAAAAAAAAGTGATTTTTGCCACGTTTTGAGCTCGTATGGATTGAATTTTCAACTTTTTGGCGCGAAAATGGTAGTGTTAGTTGCGCATACGTTTTTTGGTTTTCCCACTGCGCTCAGATGTGGTATTCAACGCAAACTTTTCCGCCAATCAAA
>JAADVN010000044.1:0-46248 GCA_023335535.1 Globisporangium spinosum
CCCCCCCCCCCGAAAGCTCTACAGATGAGATGACACCACCACCTCCAGTACTACTGCTACTAGCCGATAGCTTCTCAAGCAAACTCAAGGTGTCCTCCTGGCTCGGCGCGTGCAGCTTGCATTCGAGCAGAAAGCTATCACCAAAGTGCGCTTTCAGGTGCGGGATACTGCCAAAGGAGCGCAACTTCCCGCCGACCATGATCGCAGCTTTGTTGCAGAGCGCCTCGCACTCCTCCATCGAGTGGGTCGTGAGCATCACCGTTGTCTTCCTCGAGTGAACAGACACTTGGAGGATCACGTCCCACATGAACCGTCTCGCGTGCGGGTCCACCCCAGTGGACGGTTCGTCGCGAAAGAGCAGACCCGGTGCCCCGAGCATCGCGATCGCGACCGAGAGCTTCCGTTTGCTATCGCCGCTCAGGCTTCCCGCGAGTTTGCGCTCAAACGCCTTGAGCTGGAGTTTGAGGAGCAAACGGTCGACCTCTTTGCTCAGCGAGAGCGAGCCAAAGCCCTTCAGGCGCCCATAGAACCCCAAGTGCTCGCGCACAGTGAGCAGCTCCGGGGCGCATCAAGCTGCGGACAGTAGCCAATACATCATCTCATCTTTGCGCGCTGCGTGAGGATGTCGAGTCCGTTGAGTTTTGCAGACCTAGACGATGGCGAAATGTCGCCTGTGAGGATCTTCATCGTCGTGGTCTTTCCTGCGCCGTTGATTCCCAGAAAACCAAAGCACTCGCCGCGAGTGAGCCCGAAAGAGAGATTCGAGACCGCTTTCTTGCCGTTCGGGTACGTCTTTTGGAGGTTGAGAAGCTGGACAACTTCTTGCTCGTCTAAAGTTGTATGAGCTGGTATGAATATGTTCGCTTGGAGGACCCGTCGAGCTTCGTTCGCAACATCTTCGTCTTCAGGACACACCTCGACAGACTCTTCTTGCACATGAAGCGCTTAAACAAATGACGAACCCAGTTGACAAGCAAGAATGGTCCTCCTGGACTTCCCTTAGAGAGAAAGCTGACTTCGCCCGTCTGGATCCAGTCGACGACAAGCGTCAACAGAAAGAAAATCGGACCTTCGACAGCGAGGTACGCGATCTCGTTGCCCGCAATCTCTGGATCGAAAGCGCTCTTTGCTACTGTTGAGAGTCCGTAGAGCGCTTCGATGTCCGCGACGACCACGCGCAAGAGCCCGTTCCCAAGCGAAAACAGCGGCGAGTAGCGCCAGAGGAAGATCAGCGCTTGGTTCGCTGCTTGCGTAGAGGTGAGCGAGTCGAGCGACACGCTCATGACCATGAGCAACAACCCCAAAAAGGAGTCGAGTATGAGTATGACCGTGTACAGCAAACACGCCCACGGGTCCTTCATGAGGTGTGACATCAGGTACGTCCACGGAGCGATGGCCCCGCCAAAGAGGAAGAACAGGCTCAGCACCGCCTCGGAGACATCGCGCGTGCAATCCTTGCAGCTTGCAGTTGAGCTGTTGCTGCTGAGCGATGAGGTGATCACGTGTAGGACACGCCAAACACTGCCGGGGTCGTCGAAGACGCATATACGATTGGCTCCATCTCGAGCGGAAACGGCGCTCCACCGGTGAAGTACTGTGGGTTCAAGATCGCTGAGCACCACGGATCCATTAAAGTAGATGACGGACCCCCGGTACAACTGTATGGGATCGGGGTCTTCACGCCCAAGTCATACTGAGACTCCGTGTCCAGCATCACTTTCGGGTCATTTTTGATGAACAAACTCACTTTGAGAGCCGAGAGCCCGACGGAAATGACCACGATCGGCAGAATCGTGCTGAAGAAGAGCATGCTCCGGTCTCGTTTGGCGCTCAGCACGCGCTTGCGGAGCAGCGCAGCGAGTTGGATGACGAACCACGCGAGAAACAACCGACTCCCAAATTGTTGGCTCGGTACCCCAGCATCGTCGTTGTACTCACCGAGGACTTGTATATCAGTAGATGTCTTCGAAGTATCAGGGGTGCCGTTTTCCGTCTGCTTCCCCTCTGCGACCCGAAGGAAGATCTCTTTGCGCGTGGTGACGGAGATCGCGAACGACAGAATCCCAAGCGCGCGCTGCTTTGCCTCGATCTCCTCAAACAGCACTGGAAAGCGTGACGAGCACTCGAACGGTAGCTGAAACGTCAACTCTGAGCCAACATCCGTATCTGCGCGTGTCTCTAGAACGTGGTGGACGATCAAAGCGTGCAACTCCTCTGCGTCTTTGGTGTTACTCTTCCGACTGGTCTTCTGAACCAGCACAAAGCTCAAGCGATACCTGACGCCAAAGCGCTTCTTGAGAAACAACGAGGACCCAACGCACTTGAGCTCACCTTCCGCCATGATCGCGATGCAGTCGCCGAGGATATCGGCTTCGTCCATTAAGTGCGTGGTCAGGATCAGCACGCGCTCGCGCCGGTTGGTTTGGGTCAGTTCCCACATGCTTCGTCGGCTGTAGGGATCCATCTCCGAAGTGGGCTCACCGAGGAACGCGGTCGCGAGCGACAGCTTTCGCTTTATGCCGCCAGAGAGCGCGTGTGAGAGCACGTGTCGCTTCTCCATGAGCCCGACTTCTTCAATCTTCTTCTTGGCCTCGGTGGACAAAGCGCTAGGGTCATTGAGCCCCTTGACGCGGCCGTAGAACTGCAAATGCTCTTCCACTGTGAGCTCCGAGTACAGTACGCTGTGCTGAGGGCAGTACCCTAGCGACTTGCGCGCGCTGTGCATGCCGCTCGCGGCTGAGTTCCCGCGGATCCGTGCGTCCTCACGCGATGGTGGAACTATGCCCGTGAGCATCGACATGAGTGTCGTCTTCCCTGCGCCGTTGTGACCAAGGAGACAGATAATTTGTCCCTCATAGAACGACAAGCTCAACTTTTTGACCGCAGCTTTCTTGCCCCGGGCACGTCAAACTCTTTCCGCAAATTTGTGATCACAACAGCTCGTCCATCGAGTTCTTGCTGCTTCATTTCACCGCTCACAGGCTCACGGCTGTCTTGCGATGGGAGTCCCTCGGTGCGTTCAGGTATACCCATTTGGGCTCTTGACACTGAGTGCATTGCTGTCTTCTCAAACTGTGAGCTTGGCTCCCTACCTGAGCTCCAGCTCGAAAGAATGCGCCGCCAGTGAGCCCCAGTGAGGCAAAAGTATTACTTCTCACTTACGCCAAATCCGCGCGGCGTTACCCTCTCAAAGTACAAATTGAACAGCACGTACACGAAGAAATCGAGGAGTTGCATCCAGATCGCGTTCACAAAGCAAAAGCCGTCGACGATTTCGCTGGCGTTGACAGAGTTGAGACCAACACCGACCGCTTCGGCCTGCGCGATGATGTTGATCCTCTGCACCAGCGCCGCGGGGGGGGGGCAGCAGACACGCCCAGGTACGCTCGATCTCGCCCGAGCTGTCGCTGAACCCGAGCGAGGCGAAGAACATCATGAAGAAGAGCCCCATGCCCACGAACGAGCCCGCGCGAGCTCGTGAGAACAGACTGCTGATCAGAAATCCATAGCCAAAGCTGCTCAGCGAAAACGAGAAGAACCCAAAGAGCAGTCCAAAGTCCGAGTTTTGGAACAGCAGCACTCTTGCACCGAGGGTTTGAAACAGAGACGCGACGAGTAGTAGCCGCAGGTATGTTATGAACCACGTCAACAGGATGTACTTCTCGTCCACACCCAGGATGCGCATGAGTTCTCTCAACCGAGTCTCTTTCTCCATGAGCAGCGCGACGATCACCCGCAAGGCGCTGTACAGGTACGAGAGAATGAAGCCGACGGAGAACACGATGAGGATCTTGTCAAAGAAGCCCGCGTAGTGGAAGCCCTCGATCGGACTCATGAACGTCGCAGCGCCGTGGAAAGCCTGAGGGGCCTGGCGAAGACTTTGCAGGAGCTTCTCCTTTGAGGACGCTGGGACATCATCGACTGAGATCGATAGATTGTTAATAGGGCCCATGTACGCTGTGACGATCTCACTCAGCGAGCTGCTCGCGAGGACAACATCTCGAACCCTTTCTAGCGCTTCCAACACCGAGTCGATGGTGAAATCGTCCTTCAACTGACCCAGCAGTCTACTGTCCGGCTTCGGGCTTTTTTTCATAGTCGACTCTTTGATCTGACAGGCGGCATTCGTGGCCTCGGACCTCGCATTCCATAGTGGCAAGCAGTTCAGGGACCGCGAGACCGCAGTCTGCAGCGTCATGAACCTCGCGTCGCGTAGCAGAGCGTCGGAATCGGCTTGGCTTCTTTGGTGAGCTTCTGCAAGTTGAACCGTCTGGCGATCGTGCGGGGGACGCTGCCAGGGAAGCTCGTGTCGGTGTACGTAGAGTTCAGGCGAAGCGAGTACTCGATGTCGTGGCCTCCAATGCCCCCGATGTCGCTACTTTCGCTTGGACACTCTTGGAACGCGATTGCAGCGTAGATCTTTGGGTTTCCCAAGTCGAGTCCGTAGCTCTCGCCCGTGATGTACGCCTCGAGTGCACTCTCATTGTCGAAAAACACCCGCGAGTCTTGAAAAGATGCGATCTGGAAGGGCGAAATACCCATCACGGGCTTGATTAGCGACAAGCGAGGATGACACTTGCCCATGAGCGCTACAAAGTAGTTCCTCGTGTAGATTGTATCGGGCGTGATCGCGATCTTGTACGGCACGACCTTGCCGCGGCATTCCTTCGGCGCTGTATACAGAGAAAATGGATTTAAGCTCGTGTAGCCGAGCATGACAAATTTCAGGAAGCAGCTCAGCATGTCCTGATCGCTCAGCTCTTCCAGGCGGTCACCCTCAGCGAGCGACTGCAGCGCCAAGTTGAGGAGAAGCCCGGGCATCGTCGTTTCCACAAAGTAGAACTTTGAGACCACAAGCCCAGACGCGAGCAAGAGCGCGGACGTCCATCCATTCTCGATCCCTTTCGAGCTGCTGCTGCTATTGCCTGCCGAGTTGGTGCTACTGTTGTTGTTGTTGTTGTTGCCCAGACTGGTGGAGTTCAGGAATTCCGAGAACAGGTCGCTTTTCGCAAACAGGTTCCAGTTCGAGCCGTGAAAGTGCGGAGCGGATTTATTCGCCACAGCAGTGGCCAAGCCGGACGGCACGTCGAGATCCTGCTCCAGAGTCTTGAGCGCAGCGAAGAGCAGAATACAGAGCAGCGGGTTGAGAACTTAACTGAGGGTCGCAAACGGGTGGCGCTTCTTGATGACCCAGTTCTTCGTAAGCAGCGCTCCGAGTGGATTGCACCTCGACATATCTTGAACCTTGTGCACAAATTGTGCAGGTTGATTGGCGCTTGTCGTCCTCGCTTGTCTGCAAATATCTCCAGAGGACACCACGTCCTTTCGAAGAGGTTTCCAGTGCAGTTGGTTGCAAGCGTGTTCCATACTTATTTATACCCATACCGCCTCTTCCCGCCTCTTCCTTTGACCTACCTTCAAAGTTCTTGAAACGAAGGATAGGCGCCACACGAAGTTTGCCACTCGTGAGTTTCTCCACTTGACTGGAACGGCAAATTGAGCAGCATCTGTCATTGAAAGTGTTCATGATTCGGTTGATCGTGTCGTTCGGACGGCCACTGAGCAGCATGAGCCAGATTGTCCAAAAACACGCACCCGAGCAGTACGATGAGCAGCGAGCTCGTGTGCTCGCTCGGAATGAGACAGTGAGATATTCTGCGACATAGTGTCAGCGCATAGTAACAATGCGGTTGAGCAGCAGAAGCAGAAAGCTGGGGAGGTCTCTGAGCATTGCAAAGAAGTACCATCTGATCGTGCTATTCGTGAACCTCATGCGATGACGAGGATCCCGACTGCTGCTGCCCGTCACCAACATCGCACGAGTCACACACACACGCACCCACTCCAGCAGTACACACGATCTGTTTGATGAAACTCTCCACGGTTATTTTGCCGTCTTTTGCTTGATCGGCAGTAGTTAGCCACGATGAAGCGAAGCGCGACGGCCTCCACTGTCAGGAAAAAATCGCTCGCAGTTTTCCAAACGGCTGCAAGCGGATGTAGGAATCTGCCGCCGCGCCTTGCACACCGTTGATGCCAATTACACAGTCCATCATTAACCATTCATCACCTGTGCTGTTATCGTTAGATGAATCATGCTAATATACACCATCACGCACTTGCTTACTTTCTCCATCGCCATCACCGTCCACAACTCAAGACGCTTGTTTTTCCTCGCGCTTCGCCTTTGCTGCTGCAATCTGCCCAGATTACAACCAGATGCACAAACACACACGTACAAATACAAACATATCAGCATAAACGCATCATATTTAATCAAACGCTCGCCCAAGCATGCGCGTGTGACGGAAAACTATCAACCACAACACAACACACCTTGGCAACCATGGCTTCCTTGCGACTCGCGAACTTGGCGTTTTTGTGGTGCACGCGCGAGGCCTGGCCGCTCGCAGTCGTGGCGGCGATCGCCTGGGCGGCCGTCTCCTCGCACGCCTGCTTGAGCTTCTGCGCCACGCGCCGGTGCTGGATGTCCGCCATGTTGCCTCTTGCTTGCTTTCCGTTGCTGTGGCTGACTTTTGTGCGCAATTCCGCATTCTGTCACGATTTTTTTAGGAATCTTTTCCACAGAAATTTCCCTTAAAGCCGGTAGATTCTTGAACAACAGCGAAATGCATCGAAAAGGTGGGCTTTCTGGTACATTTGTGATGGTGGTCAGCTCATCGACTTTAAGAGACGTTTACCGTTTCTAAAGGGTCTTCCAGTGGGATCTGGAAAGTCGAAGGCCAGAAGTGACCGAAAAGGTGCAAGCGGTGGATGGAGGAAAAGAGAAAGCCACATTGAGAGAATGGTGGCGGGACGCAGTGCGAGCTCGACCGGAGCAGCAACGGCGACGACAATGACCACGACGACAGCGACGAAGAAGGCGGCCGCTGCGACGGAAGGTTGGTGACAGACACTGCGTAGATGCACGTGTCGTGTGTGCGTGTTGCGCATGCTGCAGCAGTGGTCGCGTTGCTGCGTTGCTTAACACGAAGCAGCGATGATTACGTAGCTGCTTGGTCATTCGCCGCCATGCGCCATGGTGTCTGCATAGCGTCAGAGAGAATGCGAGCGAGTGGGTCGCTCACTGTGAGTATGTGCTTGTGGATGCGCTTGCTGTGTGCAGCGCCGATATGGAAAAGCTACCTTGCAGTGCGCACCGAGATCAGCGCTGGCGGGAGCGCGAGCTGGCGACTGCAGTTTAATGGCGGCGCAATGACACAAGCGCGGTCGAGAAAGCGCTCCAAGCCGTCGAATGGTTACGCTGGCGGTAGCAGCAGTGGCGGCAGTGCGAATTGGATGGCGATGCCGTCACACTCGCAATCGCAGAATCGATTTGCAGACGAAAGTGCGTCGGTCGCGCCGCGCATCAGGAAATACTGGGAGACGCTCAGCGCGATTGAGCGCCAGCAGATCCTGTTCATCGACGACCCGGACCTTGTCAAGCAGCTCTACAAACTGAATCTGAGTCTGCTCTGCGTGGGGTTGATGCAGCGGCATCTGAAGACCCCGCTGCGACCCACGAGTACAGTGAAGAGCGCGACAGCCCAATCAGCAATTACAGCGGCAGCAGGAACAACAACCCCCCCAGCTAGTACACAACCCAAGACGATTGAAGCGGGAACAATGGAGAAGTCTACGACAGCAGAAGCGAAACCACAGGCTGCCGTCGCTGCGGCAACTGACACTCAAGCGGAGAAGACCTACGAGCTGCTAGAAGCGATGGAGTTCATGGACATTGGCACAGGCATGCAAGCAGCTTGTGCTTTCTTTGGGTTTTCTAATATCGAGCCTTGTTACTGACAGCTAGAATTGGCTTTTGGCAGGCATACTGACTGTGAAAAGCGAGCTCGTAGAAGACCCGGAGCGGCTGTTCACGCTTGTTGGTGACGTGCTCTTTGGGTTCGTGTCGTCCATTCATGTGCTCAGCGAAAAGCAGTTCTACGATCTCTTTGTGACCGAGAGCGAGGTGATCAACACGTGGGAAGACTACCAGCGGCTCATCGCGATGCTCGTCGAGCAAGTGAGTTTTAGTCCGCTTAGTGATAGGCTATGTGCGGTTATTTGTTGAGATATCAATAAGGTCTAACATTATTTCTGCGTTCCTTTTCCAGCTCATCATAAAAAGCTACGTAAACCACTTGGAAAAAGAAGCCGCGAGTCAAATGGAGCAGCTGCTACTGGAAGTCTCTCTCGAAGACTCCAAGCCAACTCGCAAAGACGGGAGCAAAGATCCGATCAACAACTCCTCGCCACAAAGTCAAAAGTCCAAGAAGAAGAAAAAAAAGAAGAAGAAAGACGCCAGCTCGAACTCTTCCCATCAAAGCGAGAATCTAAAGTACCAGCCCGAACCAGAGGACTTTGAGGAAGAACGCGAGTCGCAGCGACTCTACGATGAGAACAACTCGGATGCAAGCAATTTAAACTCAGCCAGCGTCACTGTGGAGGAGATTGATGATGTCGAAGGCGAAAAAATGATTGTCGACGCCGTCACTGATGATGTGGCTGAAAAGGCTGCAGTAGCAGCTTCAGTTTCACCTGAAGACGTTTTCGGCAGTCCCGAGAAAGCATCGGGTCTATCAGATTCCTGTTCAAAGCGAGCATCTTCCTCATCATCGTTGAACCCGAATGCGTCGGTGTTTCAACCCCAGCAAGAAGTGCTTCAGGTGAGCGGACCAACGACGCCGGTGAGTCGATCTCTGATCATGGGGAAACGAAAGCTGGACAAGTACATTGTGAACATCAACATTCAAGATGCTATCTCGGATGATGACGAGTACTATCCTAGCAGCGACGGCGACCTCGACTACAGCTCGGATGATGACTTTCGAGGCAACTTAATGCCACATGGTCGACAGAATACAGCCCAGCGATGGCGCGAACAAGAAGATGCAGAGCTCCAGTGGCAGCTTCAGCAGATTTACTCGTCCACGTCGACGATGCTCGGGTGGGATTTCACAAGGCAGTGTGAGCTTGCTGTACAACCAGGAGGGATCTCGCCTTGGGACGACTCAGCACTCTGGCGAACCGCTCCGAAAGAAGTGGTGCGCTATTTCACACCAGGCGGAGGTGGCAATGGCTTTGGTCCGTTTTTCCCGCCACCCGTGGGCGGCTCGTATCCTCCTCCATTCGCAGCCCCTGGTCCCAGTCCACAGCCAAAGTCAATGTACTACTTTGCTCCGCCACCGGCTTCGCCAGGAATGCCACTCACAACGCCGTTTATCCCACCAAGGGGAGGTGTCGGTCCACGTCCGCGAATGCTACCACCGCCACATACTGGAGCAGCTGCGCTGCCGCACCACCAGCGCATGTTTGCATTCCAAGAAGCAGACTTCCATGGTGTCGTCACATCTCCCGACTTTCCGTCAATGAAGCCAGAGCTCCAGCGCGACCGCCTCCTTCGGAAAGACCATCCAGATCCGGCATAGAAAATCAAGAAAATGAAGATGGAGTGCTCGACAGAGGTTTCTATTCGCGGTTTTGAGCTGGCGAGGTCGCGATGAATTCCTTTTGAGCTTCATGGAAAGCCTTTGGGGTAACGGTCAACGCTTTAAGACAAAACAACGTCTCGGGACAAGACGGTCAGTCAACTTTGTAGGATCTCTGTCAGGTTTGCATGTCCAAATATGAGTTTTATGTGGCAACTCCCTGCTGATTTTTTCTCTATTATGAGATGGAATTCCTCGCGATGAGAAGAACTTCAAGTCATCACTCGACTCCGAATACTTTAGCTTTTTGCAGCGTTGTCGTTGGGCGCAATCGAAACCGAGGCTGATCAAATAACAAGAGGTGCCAAGACAATTTCAAAAGTTTTTTGTCCGTTTTCTTATCATCTGAACCGTGTTCTATTCGAGCAGCTTCCTCCTCCATACACGATTAAACTAGACCAGTTCGGGTCACCAACCAGAGACGGATACCAAGCGATCTATTTCCTCCAACAGCAGAAAGAGAGACAGAGAGCAAGCGCGAAGACGCTACTTCTTTGAACGGGTCGACCAGCGTTCGCTACCAGAAATACGTGACGGCGAGCGTAGCGAAACCCACACCGTTCGTGCCGCCTTGAAAGGGGGAGCCACGCTCAAAACTATTTCTTCCTCGCAACTCGAATCACGAGATCGTCAACAAAACCACCCGCAACCGCGAGATGAGCGTCAGTTTTGAATTCAGCGCCCTCCTAAATAACCGCCGGAAAACAAACTAAAGTTGTGCAGATCTGTTCCAGCACTATTCGCGCAACGGCAATCTGAGCTGAGTTGGGGCTGCGGACTGTTCCAAAAATGGAGGTATGCACTTGTTGGTTTTCATCAAACAAGTATAGAGCTGGCAACCAACAAACAACTGTGATGTGCGTGCGTGTGTGTGTACGTTTGTCCGCTCAGCACCGCTAAACATACTCCGCAGCGTGTGGTAGAGTTGTCTCCCGTCCACACCATACCAAGAGAAGAGCAGCAGCGCTAGCACAGCATCTGTCGAGTGCGAGCATGTTGCTGTGCAGGATGAGCAGAGTTTCGCCCAGTAGGCAGGCTCCGTCCGAGAATTCCAACTGTTCGCCCTGGGCTGGGATTGTAAGTGACGCCTTGAGCAACACGCCGCCACCAAAATCTGAACCCTCTGGTCCAAGTGAAGTAGCTTGCGACCCGAGTCAGCAAGTTCAGCAACCCCAGCTGCGAGAATCCATCAAGAAGAGAAGACTGCGGCGCCTGGCGCTGCTTGTCGTTGTGCTCGGGTGCATCGCGTGGACGGTGTGGCTCATCCTACTCAGCGTGTACCCGAACGCCATCATCAACCGGATTGTGAACACTGAAACCTACGACAATGGCTCGTTCTGGCTCTTGATCGAACCTACAAGGACGCTCAAGCTCGTCGCGGTCTTTGGATTCGCGATCGTGCTTGTGGGCTACTTGGTCATCATCCTGAAGCTGATGCAATGGCAAAAGAAAATGCTAAAGCCAGCGAATATCAGGCGGCTAGAAGACTCTGTCATGCGAAATATCGACTCATGGAAGCTCAGCCTGCAGCAACCGCTCGGGATCGTTTCTGAAGACTCCAAGCGCAGCTCACTGACGTCGGTTGCCGCCCGTTTGACCATGAAACTGACCTCCGGGGTAAGTCACCATCGACAACTCACGGTAAGTGATCCTCAGTCGAACCTTTCCTTGTTTGGTCGCTATCGCTATAGCTTCTTTCCCATGCATGCTCGTCTCTTTTCGCCTAAGAATCTGGCGATCAAACTCGGCGACTTTGCGCTTCAATTGGTGCTGCTCGTGCAATGCCCCGAGAGTGGATACCCACGAGCATTGACCTACTTGCTCACCGCGATCATCGTTCTCCACGCCATCGCCAGCACCCTGACGATTTGCCTGAGACGACTCTAAGCTGAAGGTTGCCAAGTGCTCGTCGACTGCTCGTAAGTGGTGGTAAGCGAATCTGGTTCGCTGTATTCGATAGTGTGAAGCAGAATTGGTGGTGACTTTGTACGGTAATGCTTCTCCTTTGTCCAATAGGTTTGCTTTCTAATCGCTATAGGCTTCCCCATGGCAGTGGTCACCTACTGCCTCTCCACGTTCGAGTTCAACAGGAAGAAGCTCGCGATCAACGAAGCGGTTTTCTTTTATGGCGCTTTTGAGCGAAACGCGCGCGTGATCGCAAACCTCGTGCAGGTCACCGTGGTGCTTGGGAATCTCAACTCGCTTCGAATTCTGTCGACACTCGGCTTTTTCACGCGCATTGGCACAAGCCTCTCGCCGAGTTTCCAGTTCTTTAGTCTAGTCAGCTGCATGAACCAAGCGGAGCCAACGAAGACCTCAAGGAGTTTATATCCATACCGGCATCCCGTTGCCATCGTATTTGCCCTGGTTTCGTTGGCAGTCGTGGTCTACGTCTCCAAGAGCATCATCTCGGCGGAGACGGCGTACTTGCACCACCCTGAGTGTGCTGTCCACGCGTTCCGATGGATCAAGATTCACGAAGGAGACATGACGCAGTGCCCGTGCCTAACGCTCATTGACGGCGACATTGCGCCAAAGACGTATGCAGAGTGGCAGCTGCCGAAGAACGTGACGGAGAAGGTGGCTCAGCTAGCATCGACTGGGGATTTGACGGCAATCGAGCTCACGAACCGACTACTGACAGCTCTACCGATCGGGCTTCGGCGATGTGCCGGCATGAAACAAATGTACGTTCATTGATCTAGTATATGGCGACCTTGGTCTAGAATTGTTAACAGCTAGAGTCTCCTCTGTTCTCCCCAGATCTCTCTCGTATACGCATACAGAGAGCCTGCCGACTTGGTTCAAGGAGTTCTTGCAACTCAAGTTCTTGTACGTGGTCACACAATTGTGTCGATCTCTCTAGTCACGCGGGATCTCTACGTTCACTGATTTTGATTTGCACTGTGCCTGTAGGCACTTCGAGGGAGCTCTTGATCACTTGGGCCTCGATTCGCTCCCAGACGACCTCTTTGACAGCATGCACTCGCTCATGTTCCTGCACATTGGGTCCCACCAGCATCTGCATCATCTACCAAGCTTCAACAGGCTCGTCAACTTGCGGTCAGCTACTCTCGCACTCTTACCGGAACTCGAGGAGCTACCCGAACGCACAGCGCTCGTAAAGCTTGAGCGGCTCCTGCTCCCTCTCGTTTTCAAGATCGACGCCTTTCCAGACATGGCGCCGATCCATAACATGGCGGAGCTGTTCGTGCAAGAACGCGTGTGCTGCAAGGATTCCTGGACAACGTGTGCGACTTGGGCAGGCGAGCGTGCATTGTGGATCCATCCTGGAACACTACTCCGTTGAGCTGTTTGCCCGCAAACCGGACCAACAAGATCGCGACCGAGGCAACGTGCAACATGTTCGCCGCGTTTCCAAACTCGGTGTGTACTGGATCGAAAGTACCTATCAACAAGGAGAACCAGTATCCTATGGAAGCAGACGTCAGAGCTTGCAACGGCACCATGTACCGCAAGTGCGTCAAGGCAGGTGCTTCTTCCAACAGCTCGACGGGCATGTGCTGCAGTCTCCGCAGGATGGCGATTGCGTGCAATGACGTTCCGTCACCGATCGCGATGAGAAGGAAGCAAATCGTGGAGAACGTTGGTGACCACTGTGATCCAGAGGTCGAGGCGTGGCTGGGCTGCCAGGCTTTGTAGGATCGGGGTGTGCAAGTTCGGTGCAGTATTTACCTGCTTGTAATTGTCGCTTTTTTGATATGCAGCCATGTTTCTCTAAATCCGATTTAGGTAAATATTTTGGAACCAGAATCGGTTGTAGAGAAATGCATTTTTTTCCACGTACGTTTCTCTAAACCCGATCACACAAATCCACAGCAAAAATCCATTCTAGTTGACATATAACCGAAACTGGGCGGATACAAAAACTCACCTTCATGTTCGAAATATACATCGTACTTTACAGAGTCGCCTCTGTGCTCATAGTGTTTCGCTTTTTGAGTGGCGCATGTGTGGGTGGGCAGCATTGGAATTTCGCGAAGAGCTCCAGAGCAAGAACGAGAGCAAGTGAAGATGGCGAGTGTGTTGCAGCGCAGCGTGAAGCTCTCGGTCGCGACGGCGGCGGCGGCGTGTCCGGCCACCGCTGGTGCTGCGGCGGTCTCTGCCAGCGTGCAGCAACAGGTGTCGGTGCGTGGCTTTGCCACCAAGAAGAAGAAGACCGTGAGCAAGAAGGGCTCCAAGAAGGGCAGCGAAGACGCCAACTTTGAGCTGATGTTGCGCAACATCAAGGGTCGCTACCCAGAGGCGTACGTTCATTTGGCTCGCAACCTTGTAGTTGCATGTGTGGTGTGTAGGTGTATATAGTGCACGCAATGCTGACGTAATTCTGATCCCATGTATGTGTCCGCCTTTGACAGCGAGCCGTGGTCGGAGGAGGACAAGCAGCGCTTCCAGGAGATCGGTCGCCGCTTCAACATCCTGTCCACGATCGAACACAACCACTTCCAGCGCGACCTGCAGACCAAGATCGATCTCAAGTGGGAGGCCATCAACGCGCTCCCAGCGCACTTGCAGGACGAGGCGATGGAGTTGGACCTCTCGCCTGTGCCGGAGGAGCGCGGTTTTGCGACCTGGACGCCGCCAGTCGAGGGCTTCCGACGATACACGGACGAAGGTGCTGAATAAGCAAGCTGCGTGAGGGGAGCGATAGTAAACAGCAGCGAGCAGCAGCAGGGAGAACGACCACAGAAAGAAGACAGTACAAACAGCATCGCAGTGCTGGCGGAGTCGAAGGGCAGCATGATGATGATAATAGATGAACGAATGCCTGTGGCCTTGTGTGCGAGTGCAGATGATAGCAAACCAAGCGTACGAGTGGCGCTGTTCTTTGGTTCGCTTACATAGAATGCCTTATCTGTCTAGCTCTTCTTCGTCTTCTTTCGACTCTTCAACTATGGTGTGGATCTCCTCCGAGCCTGAGGCAGGACGCAGATTATCATCCTCCTCGTGCGTGAAAGTCCTCAGAGCCCCCGGCTGCTTGTACCACCACTCGCGCACATTCCGCTGAATCACGAGCGACGCGAGCGCGTGGGTCTTCATGCGCGCAAAGTTCTTGCGGCACAGCACGCCGCGCGTTGCAGCCTGGACCTTGATCGTCACGTTCTTGGTCTGGAGGAAGCTCTTGCGCGCAAGCATGCTTCGCGTCGCAGCTTGGACCGTCACTGCCGCACGCTCGCGCTCCGACAGTTCGTTCTGTTGCATGATCTCCCGCTCTATAGCCTCCTGGTGCTGCTCTTGCTGCTTCTGCTGGTCCTCGATGCTCTTTGCCGCTTCATGGAGTCGTTTGGTCGTCTCGCGCATGTTCTTGCAGTTACGCTTCAGCAGCCACGCACGAATGTTGTGCTGAAGCAGCTTCACCTCGTCCTCGAGGCATTGGCGCTCTTCGGGACCCATGAGCTCCATCGCGGCCTCCAACTTTGTCAAGCTCTCTTCGTCATCAGCAATCACGCTTTTCACATCGGAATCGCACAACGAGTCGTTCTCGGTCGCCTCGTACCCAGGTGCGAAATCGCTGTCTGGTGCTGGCGACGAAGTTAGGGAACCAGGAGTTCCACCACCAACACTCGAATTCAGAAAGCTGTCATCGCCAATGCTGCTGCCTCGTCGTTTGCTGCTGTTCGTACTTGAGTCTCTCGAGATGCTCAAAGACAAAGCGCACTTGTCATGTAAGCTCATCGTGGAGAATGCACCAAGAAGAAGCTTGCGGTTGTGTTCGTGGTTTTCTCCAACCTATTCCACAACATACGCACGCATACACATAAGCCACGAGTTAGCCACTCGAAGAATACAGCTCGCGGGACACAGTGGACTCAAACTTACATAGTTTTTCGACTTGGCAGCACTGCTCGATTCTCCTGGACTGTCACAAGTGCTGGGTTGGGATCCGAATTCGATCATCGCGTCGGTCGAGTTCCCTTCCAGATTCTCGAAACTGTCTGCGCCAAAGTCAATGTCCATGGCAAAATCGTCCGTGGAGGCTCGCAAAGGGCCATCCCTCATATGTTTCTCTTCGGTATGCTCAGCGTCTTGAGACCCCATCAACCGCCGCAAATACGCAGCGACTTCGGAATGCTCCGACTTGTCTGCTCGATCAACTGGAGTGAAACCATCAAAGTCAAGTGCAAACAGATCTGCGCTAGACTGAACCAGCACATTGACGACATCTTTGTGACCGCACCCAGCAGCCAAGTGCAGCGCAGATTGACCCTGCGTGCTCTGCTGGTTGATCTGGGCTCCGTGAGAGAGAAGCAGAGGCACCAACGACGAATAATTGTAGAAACTCACGTAGTGCAGCAGACTCAACCCGGCCTCGTCGAGAGAGTTGAGCTCTTCCAGTAACTCTTCGCTCGTGTGAGCGACGGTGACAAGCTGTCGAACGACCCGCTCAAGGAGCTTTTCTGATAGTTGCTCGAGATCTTGATCGCTCAGTGTCTCAATTGTAGAGTCGTCCAGACCAAGCAAACCTGCAGTCGTAGGATCAGTTGACGATGGCTCATCAGGCGCGGGTGGTGATGGTGGCTGGACGCCGCTGGAGCCATTAGTCACAGTAGACAACGTTGGCAGTCCAGCTTTGACTTCAGGCTCTTTGATCTTGATGTCTATTGGCTTTGGCAGAAACGAGCTGCCGTTCGGTACACCAAGAAGCTCAGCAGGAGACGCGGTCGTCCAGATCGCGTGATGGAATTCGGAAAGCCGCTCGACCACTCGGATCTTGCACTGTCGTTCGTCCACTATACAGAAACAGACACACAAGAGTTAACAACAAGACCAGACACATATAGGAGGAGGAAGAGAACGTAGCTTACAGTCTGTGTCGACAAATGATGACAGATTTGACGTCTCGAACGCGCGATCGCTGCATTTCTTGTCGCTCTGCTGATCTGAAAGTAGCACTCGCTCTCCAATGTGACGGGGAGATCGTCCTCGTTTCCCAGAAGCAATCTCGTTCATCGTCGCTCCACGATGTAAAGTCAAACTGGTCTGCTCTGCTCCACTCTCGTTTGCTGGTTTAAGAGGCGGAGATGCTTGATGATTGCTCTTGTATGTGAACATCCGTTTGCTGGACAACTGCGCGCACTCTGGTTGAAGCCGGTCCTGGCTACTGCAAACGTAGATCTCGACGCTTCCAGTCTTGTTCAATGGAGGCGCTGTGGTAGAGCAACAAAGACAACGTAGAACATTGAGTGGGCACCAACTTAGCAAAACCAAATTCAATAAATCGAAGAGAGAAACGTGCACCCACCTGTGCATCGTATGACGGTATCTGAGATTTTCTCGGCTGGAACACGATTGAGAATCCCAAACTGAACGAAAATGCTCGATTGTCCCTTATGCTGGGGAAGCGGAGATGCGAGGCAGATTAAAATCTTCGCACCACCTTCCGTGAAATCCCAATCTGGCGAAAAGTCCGATATCAGCGCTGGAGTGACTGCAGCAACAGCAGCATTTAATTCCGTCCCTCGAGTGTGAGCTGCGGAGTGTCTTGGCGAAGACGATGATGGAGAGGCGTCAGGATACAGCAGTTCGTCACTGAAATCCGAGAGCCCTCCCAGCATCATATTACCACTCTTCAGCAGATCGAAATCCGGATCTCGCGTAGCGTAATCATGCAGCTGCTCGTCCAGTCGTGGCGCCGACTGTGGCATGAAGTCCATCTCGAAGCAGTCTTTGGTTGGTGGCAAGCAAAATAACACAGCAGAAGTAGATAGATAGGTATAGAGCGTAAGCAAATATTCATACCCACATCTCTCGGATGCGAGCCGAAAACCCCAGGGTAGATGATACGTACTGTTCATGATCGCGTCGACGCTCTCTTCTAATACAATCTCGGGTTGCTGCACCTCTGTCTTGACTGGAAACTGCGGTGCCATCGTACTGGGAATGAAAGGCGATACGCTGTTTCTCGACACAGGAAGTGCGCGCTTGAGTCCCTTTGCCGTCACTGCTGCTGCTGCTGCTACTGTCGTGCCATTCCCTTTCTGAGAAGCAGACGGTGAAGATGTAGCAAATGTAACTGCTCCATTGCTCCTTCTGCCAGCACTGCCTTGAGTGCTGCCGACCTTGTTGGCTTCGTCGAAGTAGTGGACGAGCACGATGTGCTGGTTCGCGTCTCGCAGCGAATAGCTCCGTCTGTGGAAAGTCTGTGCATTCATACAGAGAGAAGAGAAGAGAGAGAGTGATGGTCAGCAGCGTTCCACTTCAACCCACCCTTAAAGCGTTGTCTGCTATCAACAACACACCGCAACATCGGACGAGTGCACGTAAGTGCCCAATACGATCACTTCGCGGTTGATCACCAGCTTGGCGCGGTCTTCTCGAATCTACAAACACAAATATATCACATCGTACACACAGAACCATATTCGCATGAGTAACACTCCAATATCACCAACACATCGCCTCTCTCGTTAGTTAATCACTCACCCGCCCGGACTGGTCCTTCCGCTTCTGCCACTGCCAGCCGTCCTTCTTGAAATCGGGCACGTCCCTCGTGTCGTACAGTAGCAGGCGTCCACCTACACACACAAACACACAGCACACACATAGAAAAGCACACACGTATACACAACACCCTCGTTAGCATGAACACCCAACATTGTCATAATAACTCGAGGCGTGCTGCTTGGAGCACGTGACGTGTCGAGACGGAGCAAAACACATTCGAGAGACAGACGTACTCGGTGGCTGCGTCTGCAGCTGGCGGCAGATCGGCAGCGCGCGCAGCTGCGCATGGTGCAGCAGCAGGAACGCGAGCTCCTCCTTCACGAGCCAGCGCGTTGCGGCGTCCCGCAGCAATGTCGTGGCGCGCGCGTCAATCGCCGCCGCGACGAAGCTGCTGCTCTTCGTAACGTCGCTCATTTTCGTATTTGCTCGTAGCTTTTGATTTGTCTAACATAAATGAGAAAAACCCAAGCGGCTTTTTGGGCAGCGCGTAAACTGTAAGCGAACGGATATGCTCATTTATGTAAATAATACCCATTACTTTTATTACAGAACCCTCGCTTTTTTAAAAAATGAGATATACAAAAATGAGCAGGATGAGGGTGTTACCGGTTACGGTCCGAGCTCGAGCCGGTTATAAGAGATACATGGCTACATTTCGTTCTTGTGTACAAACCCGTTGCAAATACAGACGTCTGCTTCGGATGGAAACTGCTCTTTCTTGTCTAGAGGGTCTACGGTATTTGGACACGCCAGAGGGAACATCGAGACCCATTTTCTCGTCATGTCCGTCGCGATCCTGTCAGTGCAGTTTACTGGCAAGCAAGTGATGAGTCGATCGTTCCAGAACAGATGCAAGCGACACAAGGGCTGGCTCAAGCCACATCCGTTACCCAGGAACCCGCGGAAATTCGGTAGACGACGCAGGTTTTGGTGGGATTTAATGTGCTGGAAGGTGAGCGAGGGCATCTTGTCAAAGAGGCCGTCTGGGAGGGACTCGAGGCCCGCGATATTGAGAGCTCCCTCAAAATGCCTACAGCGCATGCTTGCGTGCAAGAATTCGAGCCGCGAGAGCTCCTGAAACCAGGAAGGCAGGGTTGCAGTATGTGCGTGTGTGTAGGAGAACGAGCTGGCGGTAGTGCAACCACATGGACCAACCATTGTTTATAGTTGCGACATCACATTAACTACACGATAAGTGAGCAGAGAAAGGCTTTGATGGCGACACTTACATGTACTTCATGTTGATGCATGCTCTCTTGTGAAGATCTCTGGTTTCGTGTTTAAACGCAGGTACTGAATCTCGCGGCGCGGCACATCCCACGTGCCAAGGGAAAGATCGTTTCTTGTCTGGGGGGTTCGCTTCAGTATCCAGAGACCGAGAGCTACGACAACGGCTCGTTCTAGCTCCTCATTGAGCCGACAAACACTAAAGATCGCCGGCGCCTTGGGGTTCGCGAGCGTGCTCTTTGGCTACCTCATCGTCGTCGCGAAGCTGGTGGCAGTGCGGAAGCACTTCGGCCCACCGGCAGGAGCGAGTGGACTGAGCCTAGCGCACAGGGCGTTCGAGTCGATCACGTCGAGTTTCCACAGATCGATTGAGGAGATTGCTCAGAGTGAGCAGCAGCGGTCGATGGCAAAGCATGCAGCGCTGTTCGCAGCTGACGTCATGACGGAGTCCAGCGCCACACGGAAACCGCTGGTAAGTGAGCTCTTTGAACTCTGCGTTAATATGCTAGCTATACTCTTCATTCACAGAATATTGCTCATGGAAACGTTGGCGTAGAACGTTGGTCTCAAAGTGACGGAGCTCGTATTCCAAGTCGTGGTCCTCGTGTAACGCCTCAAGGACAGACTTCCACTGGCGCTAATCTACTTGTTCACTACCGTCGTCGCTCGCAACTCGGTCGCCTGCGCGTTCATGATGGGGCTCAAAAGACTTCAGTCGGGACTTCTCCAAGTGCTCGCTGACTGCATGTAAGTGGAGTCTTCGTTGCGAGGGGTATGCCTACCTCGATAGGCTTGAAGGTATGTGTTGACTCTAACATCTCTCTTCCGTACAGATCCGACTTCATGGTCGCTATCGGGTTCCCAATGCTCGTGGTCGTCCACTGCCTCTCGACATTCAACTTCGACATGAAGCAATTTGCGATCAACGAAGAAGTTTTCTCTCTGGGGCGGTCCGAAAGAGACGCGCGCGTGGCCGCAGACCCCGTGCAGATCGCAGTCGTACTCGAGAGTATCAACTCGCTTCGCATCCGGTCTGTACTCAGTTTCTTCACGCGGATCGGCACGAACCTCTCGCTGTGCCTCCACTTTGTCAGCCTCGTGAGCCGGATTCACGGTCACTATGGGAGTCAGCGACGTGCGAGCGTGTATCTGTTTCACCACCCAGTGATATTCGTGTTTGTGTTGTTGCCAATCGCGGTGGTTGTGTACGTCTCGGAGAGCATCCAGCTGTCGAAATTTGCATCCTCTTCTCGTCCAGAGTGCGTGGCTCACGCGTACCGAAGGGTCAACGCGCACGACGGGGACGATGAGGCCCAATGTTCGTGTCTGACGCTCATCGATGTAGAACTTGCCTCGAAGACGTACACAGAGTGGCGAAACTCAAAGAACGTGACCGAGAAAGTGGCTCAGCTGGCTTCGTCAGGCGATCTTCGCACCGTTCAGCTCACAAATCGGCTTCTGCCGGCGCTACCGCTGGAACTCAGGTGATGTGGGAGCCTGAGATACATGTAAGTTCCCTCATGACCCGTCTTTAAGTGTCTAGAATGCCTGGCTAGTTTGTGGTTTTCGGTTTGGTTTGATGGCAACAGAGCGCTTTCGTATACTCATACGACGTCTTTACCCTCGTGGTTCAAAGACCTCACACAACTGCAGGCACTGTACGTACATCCGAGTATACAGCCGCCTATCACTATCCTCTGAACCAGCTAAGTTCATATCGCGCTGCTATTACTCTGTTGTTAGGCACATTGAAGGAGGGCTCGATATCGCGAGCCTTGAGTCCCTCTCAGAGGACCTCTTCGAGAATATGAACTCGCTCTCGTTCCTGCATCTTGGAGCCCATCCAAACTTGAGCCGCTTGCCCAGTTTCCGCGGGCTCGTGAATCGCCAGTCCCTGATACTGGCTTTCCTACTGAAGCTTGAAGGGCTCCCTGGTTTCTCCAGTCTCGTGAAGTTGGAGCGGCTGGTTTTCCCTCTCGTTCCTACAATCGATGCTCTCCCAGACCTGGCTTCGATCCGCAATCTGATGGAACTTATCATCTCGTCTCGCGACCAGATGCGCTGCAACGGATTCCTGGACAATGAGTGCGATCTGAGCAAGCGCGTGTGCTACCTGGACCCGTCCTGGTAAATCCCTCCAGCTGCGTGCTTGCCAGTAAATCGCACCGGCAGGTTTGCAACTGAAGCGACCCGCAATCTGCCCGCCAAGTTCCCATACTCGGTGTGCAGCGAGTCGGCTGTGCCAACCGCCAAAGAGAGGCGGTACCCATCGGAGATAAACGTGTCAAAATACAACGGTACCATATATCGCAAGTGTGAAATGGATGGCAATCGCACGGATGTCTGCTATAGCCCGCGCATGATGGCGATCTCCTGCTCCGACGGCGTCTTCGCGATCAAGATGAGGAAGAGACAAATCGCAACGAGCGTCGGAGTCCCGTGCGACCCAGAGGTCGAAGAATGGCTCGGCTGCTAGGTCCCATAGACGATGTTTAGATAAGCTAGCAGATTTTGCTGGGCGTCAAGTGAACACAACACAACACGCAGCTTTATAGACGTATTTGTTTGCTGGATTAACCAGCTTTTTTTGTGAGTATTCAGTGACACATCGGTATGAATCGTGCAACAACTGGAGTCCCGAGATACCTACTACAAGTGTATATTTCAGTATGCATTCCGCGTCTTGTCTAGGGACACAAGGATCAAAATCTTGATACTTGCATACAGTCTTCGATCCTTCAGGGTAATAGCCCGATGATTTCTCCCGTGGTTGTACTCTTGCGGCGGTGTTGAATATCTAAGATCTCGCAGAATAATACGAAGGGTTCGAAGGCTACTGTCGACTCTTCCGCTCTTAACTTCTTGTAGATCGTTCAAACCCGATCGCAACGCTGCAACAGGCTGTAGAAGCTGCTTTAACACACATAACAGCGGTGTCTCCAACCTTTTCCGATGGTATTGAATGTGGAAATTCAACGTTTTCGAACCCCTCCCTAGTCTCATGCTCTTCGAACACAAATAGCGCAGAAATTGTAGCCCAAATGATGATGCTTAGTCTATTTGGCACTTCGGCAGGCAGGACATTGGCCTCAAATACCTCGGGCCAGTTTGTGAAACGGACGTGCGCTGCTATCACATGACGGCCAGGAATTCAATCGAATTGCTATCCATTTCCAGAATTTCCCTAGATCAACAACACAGCACAACCTCGCCGTCAATCATCTTGAGTTGAAAGCAACTCAGCTCTGCGCACTCAACATGCACCAAAGCTCGTCAGCTGTGCATCCGACCGACAATCAACATGTGGGGGCGCCTCCTGTGAGTTTGATCGGCAACGCCTTGAAGGTCGCGCCGGAGTACGGCAACCCTGCGCCAGGCTCGACCACAAATCTTCAGCACCATGTATCCACAGAGAGGGGTTCTTGGGCGTTTCGCTATCAGCGTTGTGGTGCTTGGGTGCATCACGTGGGCGATCTGGCTCATGCTTCTAAGCGTGTATCCGAACGCAACAGTCAACCGTACCATGAAGACCGAGAGCTGTGACAACGGCTCGTTCTGGCTCTTGATCGACCCAACGACTTCGATGAAGTACGCGAGTGTGATCGGATTCGCGGTCGTACTTGCCGGCTACCTGTTCGTCCTTCTCAAGGTGACGATATGGAGGAACCAGGCGACGGTGGTACCGTCGGGCGCGAGTCACTTCGAGCCCGCACACCGAATGATTGACTCGTTCAAGTCGACCTTGCACGATTCAATCGCACGGACCGAGAGAGGCCCGATGCGAAGACGGCTCACCAAACTGGCAGCGCGCTTCGTCATGGACATGGCGGTCGAGACGAGCCAGACTCGAAAATATGTGGTAAAGTTGCGCCTGACAATGCAATTTGTGGGAGTGGGCTTCAACACTAACCACCTTCTTGGGAAATGTCGATAGAGTGTGGGGATCAAATCTGCGACCTCGCGCTTCAACTCACGTTACTCGTGCAGTGTCTCGAGAACGGATACCCGGTCGTGCTGACCTACTTGCTGGCAGCTATCACCGCACTCAATGCAACCGCGTGCGCCTTGATGGTGTGCGTGAAGAGATTCCAGACCGGGCTCTTCCAAGTCCTGGCCGGCTGCATGTAAGTACGTTTCCTTTTCGCGGTACTACTTCGTGTCTGAGCGGTTAGAACCAAATCTGATGTTAAGCTGTTGGAAAATTATGTGGAGTAGGTTCGACTTTCTGATCGCGGTGGGGTTCCCCATGATCGTCGTCGTGTGCTGCCTCTCGACTTTTGAGTTTAACAGCGAGAAGCTCGCGATCAACACCTCCATCTTTTCCTCCAGCCAGTTCGAGCGATAGGCACGCGTGATCGCGAACCCCGTGCAAGTTGCAAACATGCTCACGAACCTCAACTCGCTTCGCATCCGCTCGGCGCTCAGCTTTTTCACGCGTGTCGGTACGAATCTTGCACTGTGTCACCAATTTGCCCGGCTGGTGAGTGTCAGTCGCAAGATAGCAGACAAGCGCCAGAGTGTGTATCCGCGCCGGCACCCTGTAGCCCTCCTGTTTGTGGTGGTGCCCATTGCGATTGCTGTGTTCATCTCCAAGAGTATTGTCACTTCCGAGCTCGCATGTTTGCCCCATCCAGAGCGCATCGTGCATGCATTCCGATGGACAAAGATCCGAGAAGGAGACAAGATGCAGTGTCCATGCCTGACGCTCATTGATGAAGAAGTAGCACCAAAGACATTTGCAAAGTGGCTGATGTCGACGAACGTGACCGAGAAAGCGGCGCAACTGGCCTCGACTGGAGATATGCAGACGCTGCAGCTCACAAACCGGTACTTGTCAGAGCTCCTGAATGAGCTCAGGCGATGCACCAACATGAAGCACATGTATGCTGCGCGTGATACTTTGGAATGCCTGACCAACATGCACCTATGGCTAACATTCGTACTGGTTCAAGACAGTCTGATCTGACTACCTTCGCTTTGCATGTCCATTGATAGGCATATTGAAAGTAAGCTCTTCGTGTTGAGCCTCTCCTCGCTACCCAACGGCCTCTTCGACGGCATGGACTTGCTTACAATCATCCACCTCAGCGTCCACATTATGTTGAAACATCTTCCAATTCTCCGAGGACTCGTGAACCTGCGCTCATTGACACTCGCGCTGCTGTTGCAACTGGAAGAGCTGCCGGCGTTCGCTAGTCTCTCAAAGCTGGAGCAGCTCGCTCTCACGGCCATGCCAACAGTGGGCGCTTTCCTCGGCGCGGCTCTGCTCACGAACCTAATCAACTTTGTGGTCGCGCACTGAGACACCATGTGCTGCAACGGGTTCCTGGACAACAAGTGCGACCCGAGTATGCCGATTTGCGTGATTCACGCCATATGGGGAGACCCAGTTATCCATTGTCTGCCGGTGAATCGAACCGACAAGATCGCCACCGATGCGACCCGAAGAGCTTTTGCCAAGTTTCCCGCCAGTGTATGCGCTGATTCGCCCTACGACCAAGCTCGAGTCATCAACTTCCCATCCCCAGAAGACTCGGCGGAATGCAATGGCACGCTGTACCGCCAGTGCGTGCGACCCGGGAGCGTCACCGGCATCTGCTACAATCCGCGCATGATGCCGATTCTATGCGACACCAGCGGCTTCCCGGCCGAGATGAGGAAGAGGCAGATCTTCGAGAAAGTCGGTGAACCGTGCGATCCCGAAGTTGAAGCCTGGCTGGGTTGCCAGCCAGAGTAGCCTACTGGTAGTTCAGTAGTGAGGTTGAGAAGACACGGAATATCGAGTATCACAACTCGAAAATGGGTTCTTCCGTTTCTGAGCAAAAAAACATATTTGTGAATCAAAGATGCTGACCAATTCTTTCTTGGCTCAGGATTGCTTGCCTGGAACTGCCGTGGTGCACTTCAAACACTTCATCAGAGGCACCTTCGGATTAAGAAAAGCAAACAGGACTTTCAAGCAATGACGCCAAAGGTTGGCTTCAATACCCAGTAACTGTGGAAATGCGAGTGTAACATACTACCGAAGCGCTGCTGAGTTCGGAGCGCAGTCGTAAACATCCTGTGTCAATGGTCCTCCAACAGAGTAAGTGTAGCACCAGCTGTTGCCAGTCGGTAGTGTCAGTGCCACCACAATCCATTTTGGTAGCACTGACACTTGGTACTTTAGTAACAAATTCATTTTTGTATCAATGTATGCTAGTACATATTTTGGCAATTTGTATACCTGACCCTCAATATTGCATACTTTTGTAGTATCATTGAATTTGTGTATGCGAAGTAGCATTCTACAACTACTGCCCTCATAGATAGCTAGTCGTCTCGCTGTTGTTTTCACGTTGACCGCAGCTCACAGCCCAGCCAGGCTTCAACCTCAGGGTCGCAGGGATCGCCCACTTTCTCCACAATCTGCCTCTTGCGCATCTTGATCGGGAGGATGCTGCCGTCGCACGAAATCGGCATCATGCGCGGGTTGTAACACATGCCCGTGCGGTTGTCGGGTTTCCTGCACTCGCGGTACAGGGTGCGGTTGCACTTGATGCACCAGAGCACAACAGCGAAGAGAGTACCCTCAAGCCATCCGGAGCGACATGCTGACTGGAGGGTGGTGTCCTCTAGCTGTGTTGCGAGACCTGATTGGTGGGGTTTGCTGCAATTGATGCTCAACTTTGTTCGTCGTCCGCTGGCGCTGTCATCATCATTGCGAACCGAGCAGTGATGGACCCTCTGGACCAGACATAGTTGCCGGCACCACTGCTGGCAGCTTGCTGGGCATGTTTCAGAGGGGGTTTTGTGAAGTGTGCTTGGCCAAATCCGCTTTCACGAGTAAGGATGTGTACAAAGCAAACAATGTGGTGATGCCTACTGTTGCTGCTCTCTGATGGACACGCGAGCATTTCGGTTAGTCACTCACTGGCAGTATTTTTGGCCTCTGGGCTGATTTTCACTCGTGCTGAGAGAATGCAAGTCCCCATGCTTTCTTTCTTCGCGCCTGATCACTGGCTGCGGAGGCTAGATTGAGATTGGGTCAAGAAGCCAAAGAAGTCAGGGGGTAAACGAAACGATCATTAATGCTAGCGTACCGTTGAAGCCCTATCTATCATGGGCCGTCCGAGAAGAGAGCGAGCTGTTTAGGCTTGTCCCTCTACGTTGGACGGCTCGAATGTTTGTTTTCCTTCACAACAGAAGTGCAGCTCAATATCAAACGGCCCCAAACAGCAAAATTCCGATCTCTTGGTACTTTGGGAGTCAATCCTCGGTTCATTCGCCAAAACCAGTTTGCAGATCAAAGATCAGTGAGGGAGTGAGTGGGCACAGAACAACAGAGAACCACGAGAGATTCACGTTGGCTTCGCTCGGATCCAGCGCGCGTCAGGTGGGGCCACTGCGCCAGTCTCCAGAGTAGAACGACATTTTATCGATGGCCGCGGTTCCGATGGCGGCCGCGACGAAGCGAATCGGTCAGAATCAACTGAGCGGGCCCACACTGGCCGCTCCCAGCTCACTTAACGTCACGAACCGATCGCGACGAGTCGATCAAAATCGCTCAAAGGGTAGCCGCCACCTCAAAGTGAAACTCGCGCTGCTTGCGGTCTTGCTGACGTGTCTTCTCTGGACGTTCTGGCTGCTGATCCTCACCATCTACCCGGACGCAACGATGAACTACATCATGGGTACTGCAGAGCATGACGCCGGTTCGTTCTGGCTTATGCCGAAACCCGGGCTGCCGCTCATGCTCACTGGGAGTGCTGGGCTCGCGCTTGTGGCAGCTGGGTACCTGTTCAATCTCCTGGAGTTGGTTCAGAAAGGAAAAGCCGTGCAAATTCAAGCAAGTACCCCTGGTAAAGCTACGCGCCAAGCTCGAGGCAAACTGCGCGCGATCCGGTCCAAAGTCAGCTCGGTGCGAGCCTCCATCAAAGATTTGGTTGCGAACGTACCTGACAATGACTTGAGACGGGGCAGCTCGTTTACGAAAAGCGCCGCGAAGCTCGCAGCAGACGTGCTCCTCCGCAAAGACAGCAGTGCGCGAAAGAACATGGTGAGAGGAGTATCAAAGGGGACCGACAATGTGCTCTGTTGGATACCACTAACCGCGGGAGCATTGTTTACTTCTTTGTATGTGTGTATGTTTTGTAGAATGTTGCGCTGAAATTGGGTGATCTCGCGATTCAAACGGTGCAGCTAGTTCAGCTCATGGAGAGAGGGTTCCCGCACGAACTCGTATGGATCTTCACAGCACTCGTCTCGCTCAACTCCAGCGCGCACAGCGTGATGGCTTGGTTGTCCCGCAAACCCACATTCGGACTCCATCAAGTGGTTATTGATACAACGTGAGTTTTTGGCGTGGAGGTTCTCTGTTAACACCTACCCTTGGCTTCAGACTGCTAACGAATCCCTTCTGCCTGATGCAACAACAGGTTCGATACCCTGGTGGCCATCGCATCCCCAATGCCTGTGGTCTGCTGGAGCCTCTCGTCGTTCACATTTGATCGCAAGACCTTCGCGATCATCCAAGATGTCTTTCCTGACGGGCGATTTGAGCGAATGGCTCGTCTGAACGCTAATCCCGTGCAGATCGACATCATCACGCAGAGTCTGCGCTCGCTGCGCGTTCTCTCGGTCCTGGACTTCTTCACGCGCATGGGCACGAACCTGATGCTCTGCTTCCGGTTCCACAACCTCATTTCAATGCTTCGAGCCCCGGAATTCAAGCAGTATGTAGCCACGTACCCTCGGCAGCGCCGCCTCGCGCTCGTGTTCTTCGCCATTCCGATCCTGCTCACTGTTTTCGCCTACAAGAGCATCGCCACCTCCGACTTGGCCTGCTCGAGTCACCCCGAGTGCGCCACCCACGCCCAGCGCTGGACGTCCATTCGAGAGGGCGACTTCAGAGCCAAAACCAGTGTCCGTGCCTCATACTGGTGGACCAAGATCGAGTTCCGGACACCTATGAAGCGTGGATGCAACCGAAAGACGTGACGACGAGAATCGCTCAGCTGGCGGTAACCGGGGATCTCCAAATCATCCAGCTCGTGAACTGGGAGCTACCAGAATTACCAGTCGAGCTGAGGCGCTGCACGAACTTGAAACACGTGTACGTTGAGTTGACTGGTTGTGAACTATCTATCCTCCCAAGTGCTGGTGTACGAAGGGCTAACGACCAAATGCAATTTACCTACTCTATTGCGCTGAGAAAATGACCAAACCGTTGTATTACACGGACACAGAGCGCGTACTGTCCTGGTTTAAAGAATTCAAGAACCTCGTCTATTTGTGAGACCCTCATTGCGCTAGAGAGGCGTGTTCGTGTTTGCTAGGTACCATTTACACATCTAATGCTGACATTGCTTTGTTTTGCTTTGGAGTTCTGGCTGTTGTTGTTGATAGCCGCATGGAGGGCAAGCGCACCGGCACGAGCCTCGAGGCTCTCCCCGAAGACCTCTTTGAGAACATGCAGCAGCTCACTTCATCCACCTCGCAGCGCATCTGAAGTTCCAGAAGCTTCCGTCATTCAAAGGATTGCGGAATCTGCGCGTGCTTCCACTTGCAGTGGTGCTCTCGCTCAAAGAGCTGCCCGACTTTGCGGATCTCCCCGAACTCGAGCGCCTCGTGTTCACGGTGATACCCTTGGTCACCAGCGTGAGCGACATGGCGGGCATCAAGAATCTTAAGCCGTTTGCCGTGCTATTTCGCAGCTCCATGTGCTGCAATGGATTTCTCAACACCAAGTGCGACCTCGGCGACTATTTTTGCCAGCCATGGCTGAGCGCCGTGCCATCGGCGATGTGTCTCGCCGAGAACCGCACGGATCGCATCGCGGCCAGAGCGACGCTGAGATTGTTTGCCAAGTTTGTGGGCTTTGTGTGCTCGACTCCAAGTGCTCAGAGCCTGCCAGGGGACCCGTTCACAGATTAGAGCGTGCGAAAATGAGAGGGCGGCAGATCGAAATGGGTGTTGGAGCACCATGTGACCCCGTCGACGAAGCCTGGCTCAGCTGTACAGCGTGAAGAAGTGTCAGCAACCGGATGATCCACATCGTGACTTGCCGTAGAAGTGTTGCTTTGTAACCGTGTGATAAGATTTCAGCATTGTAGCTTCTGCATAGTCAAACACGAGACTTGAGCTCGGCACATGCAATTAGCTTGACAGACATTACTCGTTTCCCTAACCGAAAAGCTCATACAAAAGAAATGCACAAAAATCATACGTTCCTACTCGAAGCATACACACACAACGCTATGGCAAGACGCTTGAACTCACTTCACCTGCTTCGCCAGTACGGAATCAATGAAACCCGCGACCTTGTTGCCGATCATACCGATCTTCTTCGCTTGTGCCCCGCTCTTGATCACCTCCGACGAGCTGCGCAGCTCGCGAGCGGCTCGCGAGTACGTCACGCCGCGTCCCGTATGCGCTTGCTCGAGCTCTTTCTCCGCGTAGTCTGTGAGCGCGTCGACCAGAGGCTGGTTCTCCTTGCACTTGGCAGGCTCACTGCGGATATCCTGCAAGATCGGCGCACTCGACCCTTTTCCTTGCAAGCGTTCGCCATACTCGCCGCCTTCAGGCTCTTCTTCGACCTCGTCGTAGCCTTCTTCTCCAGTCTCTTCATAGTCTTCGTCGCTATCCGCATGTCCCTGGTGAATGATCTGGTCAATCTTGCGGGCAACTTGGTCACCGACCATGCCGATCTGCTTCGCTTGCTTCCCGGACGTGATCACAAGATCCGTGTTGCGTATCTCCTTCGCAGCACGCAAGTGCGAGATACCCTTCCCTCGGTGCCCCGAGTGCAAGTGGATGTCGCCGTATTCCCGCAGGCGGTCAACAATCATTTGGTTCTCGTGGCGCTTCGCTGGGTGCTCCATCAAGTCCTGGACAATTGGCGCTGGGTCGCCACGCACGCGCTCACCGCCCGTGTACTTGCTCGCGCTGTCGCGAACAATCTTGCCGTGCGTGAGGATCTGGTCAATCTTGTCGACCATCACATCACCAATGAACCCGACCGCGTAGCGCGCTTGCTGTCCAGAGGTGATCACCTCGGTCGTGTTGCGGATCTCTCGCGCAGCACGCAAGTGGGACACACCCTTGCCCGTGTTCCCAAACTGCAGTTCGTGCTCTCCAAACTCCGTGAGCACGTCCACAAGCTTCTGGTTCTCAGGCTTCTTCGCGGGCGAGCTGCGCAGATCAACGACAATTTCGGGCGGGGTGTGCTCATAGTCGCGGCTCACGTTCAATTCGCCTTGTTCATCGTTAATCTTGCCAGTTTTGAGCACTTGGTCGATCTGCGACGCCATGCGATCGCCAACGTACTCGATGCTTTTTGCATCGCCGCCAGACTTGATCACGTGGTCATAGTCGCGAATGGTATGCGCCGCACGCAAGTGGGTCACGCCCTTGCCCGTGTGGCCCTGCTCGAGCTGGCGCACGCCATAATCAATGAACGCATTGACTATCTTCTGGTTCTCCGGGCACACTGCGGGCTTCTCGCGCGCCTCTTCCGCTAGCTTTATCCGTTTATGATGCGGCATTTCTTCCGGCTCGCCATCATCTTTATCGTTTTCTTCCGGCTGGTTGCGTTTATTCGACGAGACGCCAAACTTCTTCTTGAGCTCCTTGACCGCGTCTTCTTCCTTGCCACCAGCCGACTTGAGTGCGTTCGCAGCCTCCTGCAGGGCTTCATACGGGTTCTACAGCACATTTTGGCAGGAAAAAGGCGGTTCATGTTAGCAAGGCAACGCCTTCTTTCTCTCGCAAAGCGCCAAGGCAAAGTCAGGCAAGGCTTCAGCTTCAGCACACACCTGCGGCATCTGAACGTTCTCCTTCTCGCACTTGGTCACAAACGACGACATGGTCTGCGGACGTGACTGCTTCATTTTGGATTATTCTCGTTCTCTTTCTCCTGTTGCGAGGGATTTCTTCTTGTCTTCTTGTTCGGTTGTTGATCCAACGGGTGAAAAGCGATAGTGTGAACCCCAGAAAGCGCCAACGCCACCACCTTGCCCCGCGCTTTTTCCTCTTCCTTCCTTCATCGATAAGGGAGCTGGGCTCCAACTGTCGCTTCTCTCGCATGTCGCCCAGTTGCCTCCTTAACGGTCGTCAAAATGGGCGATTTCTAGCTCAACTGCCGCAAGTTGGATTCTGACCGACCGACTTTGCTCAAGAGACTCACCTTTCTCTTGAAAAAGACAAGTTGAAGTCTTCAATACAAAATGCTTGTTGTGGATTTTCTCATGTCCACGAGCGATTTTGGCCCTGCTCGAGACTACCAGATGAGACCGAGCTGCTGGAGCACGAGACTTTCGACTTTGAACACGATATTCTGGCACAAGCACATGCGGACAGTGTTAGAAGGGTCCAAGATCAAAGCGCGAAGGAGTAATATCATACACACCAGCACACACACTCTGACCACATACCGAGGTTTTCCGAGCTGCACTTACTCTCGAGGTTGTACTCATCGATGCGCGACGCGAGGATTGCGTTCCTTTCGCTCGAACCGAATCCGGAATGACGCCACTCAGGGATACAAGCACGCTTGCACTCAAGGACTTGATGGTACTCTGAGCTGACACGAGCAGTGCAGGCAGGATGCACGCGACACACGGTGCTGGTGAGTTGAGCGGACCACTCAACCGCTCAAGCGCGCGCCTTTGAGAGTCGTATTTTTCTTGCGTAGCGCAGTTGACTTTTTGAGCATCGCTGCATGCCCGAGGACTGGTATCTTCTTGGGATCATCCTCGCTGTCGGCCGCTGCTCGTCTCATCGAATGCGCACTTGACCGAAGACGACACCTTGGGGGTTTCAACGCAAATCAAATGACAGGTGGCATTCACACACATGCTGATACTTTCCTTGCCACATGTGATGGTTCGAGGGTACGGGGTTGGAAGGTGGTGAGCAGACACGCGTCGCGTAGAACGCGCAAAAGGGGTTACTGGGAGCTCGGTCGGCTCTTGATGGAGTAGTCAGGATATTGCTGTAGCGTTGCCTTTGCCTCTGTCGATCGCGTAACTGGGCGTGAACTTCGTAGTCTGCTGCTTTGCTGTGGCTTCTTGCGGGCGGGTCGGGGAATGCGTCCTGCGGTCATAGAGTTTAGTTTCAGTGGCGGCTTGGTATTTTTGTCGAATATGGTGGATTCACTTTTGGATTGAACCCTTGTTGAAGTGCAAGCTTGGCATCTCCCGCGCTCTCGCTTAGGTTACCATTCGTCGGTAAAAAGAGCCACACTCTCTTTGGCAATCAATTTAAGATGTTTGGTTGAAGTGCATTTGATTCGCTGAAATGAAGGGTGTTAAATTCAAAATGCGACTGCTGATTGGCAGACACAAGGTGACGCTGCGCGATTGTAAGGCGCTGATTGGCTGGTTGGGTTGACGGCAACAATCGGCCCTACCCCACTCAATCAAACCGTTTCACTTTTCGGTTCCACAGGAATTGTGTAGATATCAGACGCCCCGACTAATGGGTATCGAAACAAAAACCTACTACAAAAAGGTAGCTTGCTGCTTTCGTTTTAAATAGTAAATATACTATCAGAAACGAACTTGTTCTGCATATTACCCAATTAATACAGGTATTTATGTATCCTCGAAAATCTCAAAGCCGCGGCTTCCGTCACAGATGGGCACATTCTTTGCCACTCTTCCTTCTTCCTTGGCTCCTCCTCCTTGTTGCCTTTGCTGGTTGTATGAGTGTGCCATTCGCCAACCTTCTCTCCACGACAAAGAACAAGAAGGAGCAAGAAGCAAGAAGACGCCCGCTCGTCCGCGTCATTCTTCACGCCACCACGCACACACGCGCGCACCCACAGAGCCTTGTTCTCTCAACCAGCATGTTCGGCAGCAGCTCGTCCACGGCACCCGAGCTGCCGTTGCTGCAAAAGGGTCGCAGCACTGCGGGTTCGTACCAGTCGGCTGCTGACGCTGACTCGACGGCTTCTTCTTCTTCGATACCGATGCGGCGGTCGCTCTCGGGCACAGCGCGCGAGTCGATCCGCGACGAGCGCTCGCGCGTGCGCATGTTCGGCTGGCTGATGATCTGGGTCGTGGTCGGCGTTTTCATCAGCGAAGTGTCGCAGCGAAGCGCGATGCTGATGAGTAACATCAGCAGTCCAAGCAGCAGCGCCCAGGCGTTGAGTGTGGACCACGACGTCCAGCGCCACGCGGTGCGCCAGGAGATCGATTTGCTGGCGGCGTCTGCCGAGGCATGTCCGTCTTCCTCCAAGTCGTCGACTGCGATGTCGAACGCAAAGAGCACGGGTGCGAGCTGGTTCCTCGGCGGCCCGGACCCGGAGTTCGTGATCACGTCACTGCCAAAGATTCAGTCGCTCGATGAGCTCCCGAAGCACTGGGACTGGCGCGACTTCAACGCCACAGGCATCAGCTTGACGACTTCCGTGCTCAACCAGATGGCGCCAAAGGCGTGCGGCTCCTGTTGGGCGTTTGGCACTGTGAGCGCGCTCTCGGACCGCATCCGCATCGGCAAATTCCGCAAGTACAAGAAGCTCGAGACCGAGATGATCCTGTCGCCACAGCCACTGTTGGACTGCGGCATGCGCTCGTTTGGCTCGTGCAACGGTGGTGACCCGCGGTACGCGCACAAGTGGATCCACGAGAATGGCATCGTCGACTGGACGTGCAACCCGTACATCGCATCGCACCCGTCGTGGTTCTCGAGTGCTGCGAGCTGTGGCGCGACCCAGTGCCGTCAGTGCCTGCTCAACGGTGAGTGCAAGGTAGTGGAGAGCCCGAAGAAGTGGTACGTGGCCGAATACGGCACGCTGAACGCGACCAACTCGGACGAGTTCCAGCTCGAAGCCATGAACGAGATCTACCACCGCGGCCCGATTGTCGTGAGCATGTACTCGCTTACGCCCGAGTACCGCAACTTCAAGGGCGGCTACATCTTGCGCGACTCGAACAAGTACCCGGGTACGACCCACGTCGTGAGCCTCGTGGGCTGGGGCATCACGGACGACGGGCTCAAGTACTGGATCGTGCGCAACTCGGACGGCACGCAGTACGGCGAGGACGGCTTCTTCCGCGTCGAGCGCGGCGTCAACACGTACAACATCGAGAGCCACGGTGCGTGGGCCGTGCCGATCGTGTAATTATTATGAGGCTCGGATAACAAAGTCAACAATGAAATGAATGGGTCGGGTACTACTACTAATCAGATGACACACATACACATAGCGATTCCGTTTACTTGTTTTGTGATAGTTGCCATAGTTGTCTACGTTTCAAAGACAGGTCCAACTTCGCGCATGCACATGCACATGCACATGCGCTCGCTCGCGACCTCTGTAGCTTCTCGTAGCAGTTGGGAAAGCACATCAACCACATGCCCATTTCTGAGCGGATCAGTATCAGTTACTGAGTCGGACAGCATCAGATTTGCTCAATGGACAATATCAGAAAGCGAGGCGTCTGGTGCAAAATGAAGATTGAGAAGAGCCCCCAAAAACAAACAGCAGCAATGACGTCGCACAGCTCCAACTCTACTGATAGCAACGCACGTAGTAGTATACACTCAGACGGAATGACACCAGCAGCACCAGCAGCACATGGAGCAGAACGCCATCAAGCAGCAGACACACGCGACGCCAGCGCTGCAGCTCTTCTAGAGGCGCTGCGGAGAGCGCTGGACGATGGCGCTTCAAGTGCACGCGTGAGCGAACTGATCGTGCAACACCACTTCACTCAAAAGCAGCAGCACGATCACTACTCGACTGCAGACACCAAACTGGACTGGAAGCACGCCGTGGTCACGAGGATCGCTGAGCTGATCCGCTTCGTGGAGGAGAGCACGCTGCGGCGGCGTAAGCTGCCGAGCGGATCTGTGGAATGCGATGCCGACGAGCTTCTTCGTGACTCCGAGGTGCCGCCGCCCATGCTGGTTGCGTGTCTCTTTGGGCAGCTGGAGATCGCTCAGTTGCTTGCTGTGTATGAAGCGTATGATCAAGTCAACTGCATGTACGGCTGGCGCGGGGTCTCTCCGTTGTACGTGGCGTGCGGCTTTGGTCATTTCGAGGTTGTCCAATGGCTCGTCGACCATGAAGCGGAGATCGACGACCCAGACGACAGCGGCACCACGCCAATCATGGTCGCAGTAGCGCGGGGAGATGTGCAGATCGCAAGGTTCTTGTCGGGCATTCCCAGGGACACCGGTACTGTGAACTTAGGCACGACGGACTACGGCAAAGACGCGTTAGAGACTGCAGTCCAGCTTGGCCACACTGCGGTAGTCGACTTTCTGCTGGAAGAGTGTCAGTGCGATGTGAATTTCTCCCGTGCGCATGGCGCGACCCTGCTGACCGAGGCGGCGTATTTCGGATACGCAGACATCGCGCGCGTCTTGCTTGCGCATGGCGAAGCCACGGATCTGGAAGACGAAGTGTCCGAGCTGCTCTGCGACGCGGCCTTGCGCGGCCACTGGGGGATCATGAAGATCTGGGTGCGCAACGGGGCGGATGTGAATACAAAGTCTACCTACACAGCGTACAGCAGACTTAGTGACGACTACGACGCGATGTCGATCCTGGTGGAGCTCACGCCGCTGACGATTGCGGCGACCTATGGCAACTTGGAGACCGTCAAGTACCTGTGCGAACACGGCGCCGACGTCGAAGGGAAAACGGATGCAGGCGAGACCGCGCTCTTCCTGGCCGCGCAGTACGGACATTTCGACGTCGTCAAGCACTTGGTGGACGAGCAGCGCGCGAGTATCGAGAGTGAGACCGTGTACAAGTACACGCCCGTCACAGTCGCTGCGAGTGGTAGGGATACTTCGGTGTTTCAGTTCCTGATGAGCGCGCTCAACCGAAAGTCAGGGGATAGCAGCCTGGCGCCGAGGGATGAGCACGAGGGCTCTGCCGCTGTCATAGTTGACAGTCGCGGTCATAAAGAGCGAAAGATATTCATCGATGCGCTGCTGACCCAAGTATTCTAGTACCATAACATTTTTATCGAACTCAAGGGGATTATGGAATCAGATTTAGGACTCAGATTTGGGAGTTTGTGTGTCAGTCAATCATTTGAACCAAGATGATCGGCCGAAGCATCGTGGGGCTCGCGCGCTCCTCTGCGCCATTGAGCGCCTCTGGACGCGTGTTCTCGATCCTCAGCGGCGTCTCGGAAGATTTGCTCGTCAGGTACAGCACGCACTCTCTCTCTCCACTATCCCCACAATTCTCTTGTGCATGTAGCGATTGCACTGATGGATCCCATGTGACGACAGCACGAGCATCGGCCACCAAATCGGCGGCGACTCGCACGACGCGCTCATCAACAGCCTCGTGAAGACCAACGTCGTGGCGAAAGGCTCCCGCCTGGAGCGTGCGCTTCGCAGTGTGGATCGCGGTCTATTCACGCCCAAGCAATTCCACAGCGCCAAGGACGTCGTGTACGCGAATCGCCCGCTGAAGATCGGCGTCGTCGCGACGATTTCCACCCCACAGCAGCATGCGCAGGTGCTGGGCTTCCTTGAGCCGCACCTGCAGTCGGGTATGAAGGCGATCGACATTGGCTCTGGCTCAGGCATCCTCGTCGCGATCATGGCGCACTTGGTCGGTGAGCAGGGCCATGTGACGGGCATCGACATTGTCCCTGAGCTCGTGCAGTTCGCGCAGCAGAACCTGAGCAAGTGTCTGGCGGAGAGCCTGTTGGCGCGCACGCAGATCGTGACGAGCTCTGGAAAAGACACGATGAGCTCGCTTACGAACAGCGGTGAGGAGCTCTACGACTGCATCCATGTTGGCGTGGCGGTGGAAACGAAAGCCGAAGCCGAGAGCTACTTGCAGTTCCTGAAACCTGGCGGCGGGCTCTTGATCCCATTGGGGTTCGCTGGCGCCGAGCAAAAGCTTGTCAAGGTAAATCCCTATAGCTGTCTATTGATACATTGCAGTAGACTCATAGTCTCACTGTCTATGTGGTGATGGTGCTGTGTTTGTAGATGACCAAGCACGCGGACGGCAATGTGGAGAAAGTGGACGTCATGAGCGTGCTCTGCCAGCCGATGCTGGACGAGATCCCCGTGGAAGTGGTGCGCGAGACCCGCGCGGAGAAGCTCGCGCGCGTGGAGAAGGCGCTGACCCAGTGGCGCGACGCCTTCGAAAAGCAGCACGGACGCAAACCCTCGCGCGACGACATGCTGAGCGACCCGGAGTCCAAGCAGCTCTTCCAGGACTTTGCTGCGCTTCGAAAGTAGTCTTGCCTGGGTCCACTCGTACTGAGCGGATAATCGAGTACTTAGCACGAGCAGCGCGCTCAATCAACAAAGGTACGCTACTGTAGCTGAATAAGCAGCTCAAAACACCATGTTGCCGCTGTCGTTTTCTGTTTCTTTTCCCTTATCTGGATCACTCAAAAGCTCCAAGAATGAGACTCGAAGCTTTACGCGATCGCCTTGGCAGCTTTGGTTTCCTGCAGTCGCTCCTCCGCGAGGCGGATCTGTTCGGCGATGTGCTCACGCTGCGTCTTGCGCGTAAACTTGGCCGGGTTCTCCGCAGAGACGAACGCGGCGAGCGGCTCGACGATCGTGTCGCCGTCAGCACCGTTGAAGCGCACGATCGACTGACGTTTCTTGTCCGAGTTCGCCACGCGGTGCTACAGTGACGGCAAACACGCAGTAATGGCAATCCCAGTGAGTCACTATCAAGGATGTCGATGAGTAGAGGAATGATTGCTGTGTACCTCTGTGGCTTGAAGCAAGCCGTTCGTCCATTGCTCCAACACGTCGCCGACCATGATGAACAGGCTAGGTGCATATGATATCACACACACAGATCAAGTCAGGACACAGGGTGGCATCTCAGCATCGCCATCGCACAGCCAGCCACTCACCGGTCCTCGTGCACTGGCGCCTCGACCCAGTCGCCGTTGCGGTTCTTCAGGTGCAGGCCCGCGCCGTTCTGGTGGATGATCGTGAAGCACTCAAAGTCCGTGTGCGACGCGATGCCGACAGTCGAGTTCTTGACCTCGGCCTTGGCTTCCGGATACGTCAGCAACCGCATGAACGCCTCAGCCTTCTCACTCACGTGTTGCTGTTATAAGGACAACCCACAGTTGAGTCAAGTTGGTCCTTGTAAGCCAGTTCATAGGAAAACACACTAGGCTATAGCGTACCGAGAACGTCTGCGGCGGCAGGCCGAGCATCTCGGCAAAGCTCTCGAAGAGCACGTGCGAGAGCACTGTCGTCTCGTCGTAGAGCTGGTACACGTCCTGCTGGAAATGCGGCAGCTCGGCGGGCCACACGTTCGGTCCGAGGCTCGAACCTTCCTCAATGTACGACGCTGGCAGCTCGCGCGCCAAGTCGAAGCCTTCCAAGTGAGACACCACATCCGGTTGGTACTTTAATACACGATCAGCAATTCAAAGTTAGCTCACCGTCGGCTATCGTGGTCATGGTATAGTCAGTAAGTCTATCGTACCGATGGCTCTTCAAACATGGGCGTCCAGCCGCGCGCGTTCGGCGTCTTCTTGTTGTGGTACTGCTGCTTTACAGCGTCTGGGAGCGCGATGAACTCGTCGGCGCGCTTGTAGACCTATATGCATACCGCCAAACAGTCAGTCCCAAGGCAAGGCGGCACTCTGTCCACGCCACACCTATATAGCAGCATGCTTGTACCTTGGCGATGAGGTCGTTCGAGAGCACGTTCTTCGTGGGCACCGTGAAGAAGCCCGTCTCGAGGCACGCGCGCTTCATCTGGTCGAGGATCTGCGCCTTTTGCTCCTGCGACGTCGCCGCTGCTCCCGCGCCTCGGCGCTGACTCACAAGCGGCGAGATGTCGACGAGCGGCACCTGGGTGAGCGCGATCTTGGCGGCGCTCATCACGTGCGCACTGGACGACGACGACGCATTGCAGCGCTGGAGAAGAAGCGATGATGAGCTGCTGCCGCTGATGGAGAGCGGACGCGCGATGCGGAGCTGGGACTGCAGGAGGCGCTGCATGGTGGTTCGTAAAGTGAATGCAAGCGAGAGCGCGCGTTGAAGAGGACAGAGAGCGTGCGCGTGCTCAGTCAACTTGCGGATTGGATGAGTGCGGTGACTGAATGACGATCAATTGAGCAATCTCCTGCGCGCATTTCTGATGTGCACCAAAGTACTGTTGAAATCTTGATTAGTGGCCTCTATTGGTACAGTTGATTCTGGCTAAAAATAACTCTTGTACAAATGATTTATGGTACTGTAAAATGGAGCCATTTGAAATGCTTTGGGGAAACACCAACGAGATTGATCCACGCAGTGGTATCCCTCCCTGGATGCGAATGTAGCAAGCTCGCGCGCTTCCTGCGCTGTAGTTTGCATACAGTAGAGACGTCAAAGTGCCATGACTCGCATCGCATCACGCAAATACCCATGGGTGCAGTTTGTGTATGAATCTACTTGACCATGTTCCAAATGACCATTCCAGGGGGCGCTGTCCTTTGCGCCAGTCGAGCACCCTTGACTTCGATTTGCGTACCGATAGTATGCAAAGTTCATCGCATAGGTAATAAATAGCTCACGGCTCGCAATCGCTGCTCTCTTGAACGCGTGTGATGGTGCGCGCGACGAACCATCAGCACCTGCAGTTGAGCAGCACTTGAGTGATGCATGTGGCGTCATTGCCATTCGTGGCAGCTGTATTCAATTCGTCAAAAGCCGGATCTACGTACACGGCATCATTCTCTTGATATCCTATCCAAGCTGCCAGCTCACTTGGTCGTGCTCCAACTGATCAGACATCACGTGGCCTCCTTCACATGCACGCGAGAATGTCCATTTGTCAGTTATTTAACATCTAGGAAAACCTAGTTATATCAGTATGTAGCTGTTATATGCTCGTAATAGAGATTGTTTTTAGGGATACAAACAACCTTGTTTAAGGTTTGGGGCATGCTTTGGAGCAATTTCCAGTCAAGCCAATGTGGCTAATGGAAGTTTAGACTGGAAGACAGCACAACACAGACAGACAGATAGCTTGCGATGGCGTATCTGCAGAAGTCGACGCATTTCAACAACTGGATCTTCACGGGCGACGAGCTGCGCAAGATCCACCGGCTGCGGCAGCTCAAGGCCTCTCGCGCGCTGCGTGTCGAGCACCAGCAGTACGTTGCAGCGAAAGCCGCCGCCACCGCAAGCGGTGGGACCGCCTCGCGCGCTGTGCGCAAGCCGCGCTCGTTTGCCGCGCTCGTGCCAAAGTCCACGACTGCCGTGCGCGATATGAACGACTGGAACGACGAGGTCTTTGACGACTCACCTGCAGATCTGGACGCGGCAGAGCAGCAAGAGGCCCAGGAAGCAGCTACCATGACGCCCGCGCCGCTCGAGTTCCTCACGATCGAGCAGGAACGCGTGGTGCGCGAGTTCTACGAAGTGAAGATCCAAGAGAGCTGTAGCCAGCTGTTCCGTACATCGGATAAGGTGAAATGCTGCGCCGTGATGCTCTACAAGCGCTTCTACCTATCAAACAGCGTGATGGAGTTTCACCCAAAGTTCATCGTGCCAACGGCGATCTACGTGGCCGGCAAGGTCGAAGAGCAGTACATCTCGGTCGACACGATCGCGGAGCAGCTCCATGTGGACCACAAGCACGTGATCGGCCACGAAATGGTTCTCCTCGAAGGGACGCGCTTCCAGCTGATCATGTACCACCCTTTCCGTGCACTGCTGGGCTTTGTCGACGACTTCCGAGGGTACGCGAAGGCCAAGGCCAAGGAGCTGCCATTGGACACGCTCCAGAAGCTCCACTCGAACTCGTGCGTGGTCGTGAACGACTTGCTGTTGACCGATCTACCGCTGACGTATTACCCGCCGTTTCTCGCGCTCGCCGCGCTCGCGTATGTCGTCGAAGAGCTCGGGAGCGCTGTCGATGCCACCACTACGCCAAGCGCGCTGACGCGAGCCGACGTGCTCGAGTACATTCGCCGCAGCAAGTTTGCGCAAGCCGACCAGATTGACGCCGTCGTGGCGCAGATGGACGAGATCCGACACGTGTACCAAAACTTCAAAGAAGTGCAGTTGGTAAAGGAGAAGGACGCCGAGGTGCTCGCGAAGCAGCTCAAGTCCCTCTACAAGAAGCTCAAGGCATTCCACGAAGAAGAGAAGAGCTCGTCCAGCAAAGACAAGGACGGGAAGGAGAAGAAGAGCAAGAAGGACGACAAGAAGCGCAAGTCCGGCGACAGCAAGAAGGACGAGAAGAAGAAGGCGAAGAAAGCTAAGAAGGAGAAGAAATAGGAGACTAACTGACTGGTCAACAAACAGGTGCGTGCGTGGGACAGCTCACTCAGCGCGAACAATATGCAGCACAAGCAAATCTTTATAATCACCGCAGCGGATATAATACAAAATGGATGCGACGCACAAGCCGCAGTGTCTACAGTATAGCTGGTGTCCATAACGAGAAGAAAGGAGGATGGATGAAACAAGGGGTTATGATACGATACCAAAGTGTGTGGTTGCAATAGATAAGTCGATGCATTATTTCTGCTCTTCTTCCTCTTCTTCTTCCTCTTCTTCTTCCTCCTCGTCATCGTCGATTTCCTCTTGCTCAGCCGCCAGCTTCTCGCCTGTTATGCACACAAGACACAATGCCACATGAGTCTGTTAGTGCACGAATGTCCATAGTGTTAGCAACGTTCCATGTTGATCCAGAGTCACTCACGTAAGATCTCGACGATGGCGTACTGCGTGCGCTTTTCCAGCTTCTTGAGCATCGGCGCGATGTCTCGCTCAATGTCCCAGTTCGCGCGCTTCGGCGCCAGATTCAGCAGCTCGCTCTCGTCTTCTTCTTCCGCATCTGCTTCGAGCTCTTTTCCTTGCGGCTGCTCCACGACAGCAACAGCAGCGGACTCGTCGCTATGGTCGCCTTGGTCCTCAGCCTCTGCACTGTCGTCGCGGTCTTGGGACTTATCGATCGCCACGCTTTCAACACCAGTACCGATCTCTTCGACTGCCTCTCCACGCTCGATCCTCTCCTTGCGCTCTTTCGCCTCGCGCAGCATCTTGAGGCGCTTTGCGCGCGGCATCTCCTCGCCGATTTCGCCCATTATCACTGCTGCTTATGTGTGTGTGATACGGTGTGTCTTGCTTTTGAGCTCGAAGATGTTGCTGGCAGACAGAATGGACAGCCTGGAATCACGTGGCTCACATTAAACTCGGCCTGCTTAATTTTAGTACAGAAAAGTGTGAGCTAAATTGATGTATTAAGGTGGTTTACTCTATTCCAAGAACGATGCTGCCTGAATAGTGTGGCGCCAGGTGGTGCATTTTGCGCATGAGCATCATCACTTCCATGCAACACACACACACACTTTTCGGCAAAGTCAATTGGCATTAGCAGGGTCCGCGCATGCTCGCACGTGGCAATACCAGTACCAAACATAAACAGCTCTCGCATGCATCACTAAAGCAAATGAAACAGAGGACACAAAATCCACTTGTGGGTAGTAAAAAAAATACAAAAATAATAAATGGGGACGTGACCGACCACTCACACACACACACAGTAGCCCTGGAGAAGCAAAGCCGAGAGATGGAGACCAGAGAACGACGACAGAATGTTGTTTGGTGATTTGGTTGGTACCAGGATACACGATACACAGGTATCGGCAGGTCTTCATTTGGTTCTGCTGCTTGCTGCACACGGTAGGCTGCTGGTGGTGGTGGTGGCTGATTGGTCGCGCGCGGCCCATTCATTGTCTTCTTCTTCTTCAATCCCGCTTTCTTCTTCATACGTTGCTCGGATGCAGACAAAATGCTGAAAGTTCGACCGATTTCACCAAAGAACATGCAGGACTTGGCGTCCTCTCTCTCTTGTGGGCGAGCTCGGTCTTCGAAAAGCAAACACAACACTTGTAAAAGAACACCTGAATATTCTCTTCCACGTCGCTCGCTCGCTCGCGCGCACGCCGTCACCATCGTCTCGCTTAAGTCGATTCGACCGATCCGGCAGCACCGCCTCGCGAAAGTTGCGTAGTTTCCAACGACCTACCCACAGGAAAGACGAAGAGGACCCAAATGCCGATGCCACTGACTCCAAAGCAGCCAGTCACACCGACGCGCTGGTCCTTCACTCATTCATGTATTCACCTCTCTCTCTCTCTCTCTTCTCTCTCTCCCCTCCTCCTCCCGCTTCTTCACACAACTTGCTTGGTGTCGATCGGGGTTGCTTGTTCGGCAAACTGGGATTACTTGGCTTCCGCTTGACGCAAGTGAGCCGAGCACAAGCCTTTACGACGGCAAGGCTTGCCGCAGTTGTCCATGGTGCAGCGCTTGCCACCACCGTGGGTCGCACACAAGCCACCGCCGCGGTCGTTGCGCATGCAGCCAGACACTTCGCACAGGCGCGAACCACCGTGCAAGGCACAGTAGTCACCGCGCTGGGTGCCCTTGTCGCAGCCGTCAAACATGCAGCGCTTGCCGCCGCCGTGGGAGCGGCAGTAGCCGCCGCCCTGGGAGCTGCGGTGGCAGCCGTCCACTTGGCAACGTGGACCACCACCGTGGGCCTTGCACAAGAAGTTGGACTGCGCGGCCTTGTCGCAACCGTCGTGGCTGCAACGCTTGCCACCGCCATGGCGGATGCAGAGGTTGCCACCCTGGCTACTCTTGTCGCACCCATCGATGGCGCAGCGGCGACCGCCGCCGTGCGAGATGCACATGCCGTTCGAGCGGGAACGCTTGTAGCACCCATCGGCGCGGCACAGGCGGCGGCTCTTCACTTCACCGGACGGCTTAATCTTCATCATGTGGCCATCAGGACGCGACGGGCAAGGCGACATCTTCAGCTCGTCGTCCGTGAAGTCCTCGTCCAGCGACTCCATCAACGATTCAATTGGGGAGCCGGTCAGCATGTTCAGGTTCAGGATTCCGTCGTCTTCTTCCAGCTCCAACGCCTTCTTCGCCGACAGCTTCTCCTCCGGGGTGTCCACCAAGAAGCTGTACAAGATCGACATCTCGGTGCCGTCAAAGCCGTCATCGAGGTTCACCAGGTCTTCCTTGTCCTTCTCCGCAGTCTCGAGGTCGTCCGGCATCGTGAAGTCGAGCAGCTCCTCCAGCTCGGCGGCTTCAAAGTCGTTGTCGTCTTGCTTGTCGCCAAACTGGTCCTCGTTCAAGCCGAACGCCACCAAGTCGTTGCTGGTGGCGCTGTTGTTCGTCGACGGCGCGTTCGTCCAAGGCATCGACGGCATCGCCGGCAGGTTCTTCGGGAACGACACGAACGGCAGCGCTGGGGGCGCGGCCATCGACATCATGTTCGCGCTGTCGGCGGCGCCGAAGGGGGCGAGTGAGGGCGAGCTGGCCGCCCACGGCGGGAAGCTGGTGTTGTTGCTACCCGCCGAGCCGCCTCGCATCACCAGGCCCTTTGGGTTCGCCATGTTCATCATCATGTTGAGGGGTTGCTTATTCCCTGAAGGTTGTTGGTACCCAGCGAACAGCGCGGCGGCTGCTGGGCCCATAGCCCCCAGAGAATCTCGTGATTCAATGGGTCGGCACATTGTCTGTGCCCAACTTGTCTTTCGGCGGACGCGCTCGTGCTACGCGTCTCCTGCTTTCTCCGGCGATTTCTTCTTTTCTCTTGCGCGCTTTTCGCGTTGTTTCCTCAAAGACACGGCGGCAAAAGCGAGAGAGCGCTCTCCGCTCTCACGCAAGCCAAGCCTTGCAGCGTGGACGCAAGAAACATCAAGAGAGAGAGGGGCGCGCATGCGAGGAAGGGCAATGACTACGCAAGCGGTTAGGGTACAATGCAGGTCGGAGAGGGTAGGGGATCATGGAAAGTGGATCGCATACAAACGTTAAGTGTAAAATGCGATAACGCATAAAAACCGCGCCACTTGAAATTCAATTAGCGAAGGGGAAATGGGTAAGAACGAGCGTTCATTGGCTAATACTTCGTGAACGAGATCCCATCCATTAAAATGGACGGAACAACAGGACTCGCTATTTGATGTGGCAGCAAATGAAAATATCGAGATCAGTATGCTGGACGATTTTGTGGCAAAAAGATCGGAGCGACAGGGCGAAGGGGCTTCATAAAAATGGATTCAAAACGGCTGCTCAACCCCTATCCTCTTTCCACAAATTCCTGCCTCAAATTGAGTAGCACAACACCAAAATGCCAGTTTTAGCTGGGCAATCATAACGTTTAGCCTGAAACACAGGTTGAATAGCTTCTCAACAAGATTAATTCGTTGAAAAAAGGAGCTCAGCACCTTGGCTCACACAACTGTCATTCAGTTACAGTCGACATGTGTTTACCCCTTCCTCAACGCCCAACCAGATCCTGAAACATGTTTCGAGACGTTGAGCCCTGCCACAATCGCGGTTTCACACCCACACGAGATGTTCGGTTTGACTTGTGTGTATATTTGGCTCGCTACTTTAAGATGTAGAGGTAACCAATATACAAGTGTCAATGAAGAGTGCTGGAACTTGAAACGAGAAACACTTGCAGACTCACAAGGTGCTTTTGATTTGCTTGGTGATGGTTTGGCAATCCCTTTTCAAACCTCAAGCTTGAGGAATAGCATTCCTAAAATTATGGTGTATCTCAAAGTCCGAATTATGGGAGCATCACACAATTTTAGCTGGATTTTTACCTCCACAGAATTAGAAAATGTCACACTTTCATTTTTACGATCAAGCATCAGCGAAACAACTAGGACATTGCGCCGGAGAAGATTTTTCATTTGCATTGACGTTTTATCCAGCATATTTTTAGCTGATTTAATGAAAAGGCAACAAAAATGTCCTGCGCTTCCACGTTCGCTCGCTCGCTCAACTTTTCAAAACTGCAAAAAAGCGTCCGCGGAAGAAAATGAATTGACACACGACTTGTGTCGAGCTCCATTGTGCAGGCTTGAATGGCTCGAAGTTCGAGCACTAAATTGGAAGGTGCTGCTTCATCGTAAATTGCTGCTTTTCGCCTTTTGACCTGGAATGTGTTGGACCATTAATCCGACTTGTCTGCGCAAAGCCACGCGACGCTGTTCCCTCAGCGGATCTGACGACAAGCTCATCGCATCGCATCGTTCGCTCTGGCACTTTGGTCGGCTTGTGGCGCAAAAAGGACGTGTTTACCCAGGAGCCAGCC
>JAADVN010000045.1:0-46071 GCA_023335535.1 Globisporangium spinosum
CCCTTTTGACCCACGCGCGTGGCCGACTGCTGCAGCATGGTCGCAAAGAGCACGCGGTTGCTCTGTCCGCAGCCGTTGCTGAACACGATGTGGATCTTGCTGCCGTCGTAGTTGGCCGGGTACTGCTCATGCATCATGCGCTCCACCACTTCGTCCTGGATCGGGGTAGCTTGTGCACCGGCAGCCTGTACTCGACCCACTAAGACACCTACTGTCATTACCACAAGCGCGATCAGTAGACGCAACCGTTTCGAGAAGAGGAGCCGCTGCATGGTTGGTTCTGTGCGTCTCCTCTGTCTACTGCGTGTTTGCGAATGAACGGGTCGGCGAGTGGCGCCCAGGAACAGATTGAGTGATTGATTGCGCTCTTGTACGTGGCGATCCTGCCGTGAGCGTGTGAGGCTTGTGCGCAAATCTCGCACACGAATCCGCCGCATGGCGCGCAGTCCCCATCCTCCAGGCTCCAAGAGGCACAAGAGGTTGACGTATCACCCTGTTTCTGTCCGGGAAATCCCTTCAGCGTGACGATCGCATCCTATTGTCAAGTTCTGTACACTCGCTTGCACATCAACTCAAGAGACTCCAAGCGGAGACAGACTCGCACAGAACTACAGTGTACAGTACTTCGTGGTGTGTGTCAACGCATAAATGCCGATCACACGCGCACAATATACATACATCTATGATCGCATTGAATACGCAACGAGGTGTTGGAAAGTGGATGTGGGGTTCTCTGCAAACTCACCCGCACGATGTACTGGAAGTGATCAGGCTCTTTTCGATTCACCACAACCAACAGCACTAATATGTTACTCGCTTTTTTTTTCTCGGCTGGTCTCACCGTAAACACATGCATACACAACATGCGAAGCCATGTGCGGCAAACCAGCTTTAGTCGTTGTCTGTCTGATAAGGCCGTACAGTGGCAAGGACATCTGGGGGGACGAGGAACATTTGAAATGCATGGGATTGCATCAAGCGATGTGCCTGACTCTTTACATTGCTGCCAATCACAATCAACAACACCAGCACTACTTGGGACAGCAACCGGGATCTTTGGTACTGACTGCTGTTCATTTGCTCCGGCTTCAGTTGACCCAACCAGCAGCGAGTCTGCAAGCTGCTGCTGACGCCGACTCTCTCGCTCTGTATTTCCCAGTTGCAGCAGTATCTTCTGGACGTCGATGGGGGGCGTATTTGAGCTTGGAGCTCAGGATCAAAGCGCACTTGGCACTCTCTTCCTCTGCGCCACCCATGAGCAGAATACCATGCACGGCTTCAGGTCTCTCTTCGCCTCGGCAGTCCTCTTGATGACCTTAGGAACTGCAGCAGGAGCCTGCTTATCCGTCGTCGGTTCCGATACAGCGCTGCTGTTCTCGTGGATCGTATTCATCGATGAAGTATCAGGAGAACTAGAGAAGCCTGGTGGCTCATTCGCTGTCGACGGCTTCGTTTGAGAAGGAGGTGTGGTAGTAGACCCGTTGAGTGCTTGATGGATGATCCTCAGCGCCTCTTTGCTGAGCGCTTGCTTGGGCGTCTTGGTGTCGCGCAGCACGGACTCATGCAAGTACCCCAGTAAATTCACGAACGGCTGGCGCAGATCCATCGTCTGGCTTCTGAAGAAGCTGTAGTCCGCGCTCGTCTGCTCCATTTCCTTCATCTTGAGCTTGCATCGACGCAACTGCTGCTTGTAGCAGCTGCGCATCTTTGCTCGCGTCGCCGCGCACCTGCTTGAGCTGGTCCTGGTATAGACGAATGTAGTCGATCTTCATGAGCATGGGGAACTCGTCGCAGATGCGGGTGTCCTCGGCGTTTGAGCCGTTCCCTCGACAGGACTGACCAGGGTTCGGTAGGGTCGTGTCCCACGTGCTGGACAGCGCCACGTTGAAGATCATGTACATCGGTTCTTCGATCATGATCTTGACTGGGTTGGACTTCGTGCTGTTCTGCGAAGGGTTCGTGATCGCGCTCGCTGGGATCTCGTATAGCGGCTATCCGGCGAGCATCCGTCGCACGCAGCCAAGGTTCCCGTCGTCTTTCGGGAAGAGGATAGGTAGTCCGGAGGCATACCTGACCCCACCCTCAACAATGTGTCACAGGCGGGGATCCTAATATAACATGATGTGACATATTGCGGAGTTTTTTGTTTGTTTGTTGGCAAAACCGAAAGAACGTGTCACAACCAGGAACCAATACAAACGACTGTGACGCATTGATTCGGTTTGTGGCAATAGGAGTGTGTGGTAAACTATTTCGAATAAACAAATCCACCGCATACCAGTAGATAATTATTATATTCTCGTCTTGTCTAGAACATTTCATTTATTTCAGCATTTTTTTCGCTACCGCCACTTTCTTGATCGTCATAAAAAAGAGCTTGCGCGACTTGGCTTTGTTTTCGATTCTGGACATGCATATCCCTCAAATGCATGAAATCCTGGAAAAACTGTCAATGGTGGCATCGACCAAGAGAGGTTTTCCGGAAATTTCATACAATAACTGTAACTGCAACGTCAGACTTGATTTCCGGATGTAACCGAAGAGCTCCAAACAAGAAGCGAACGGAAAGCACGACAACGGCAGGCAATCAAGGAGAAAGCCGAGAAGCACCTGCAGTAACGAAGCGAGAGCAAGAGAGAGAAGCCCAGCGAGAGAGCTATGGAGCAGCAGCAGCAAATGCAGCGTCGGGACACGCCTGTGCCCGTGTACCTTTCTCAGCAACCGAGCGCTCATCGCCACGGCGGCGGCGCATGCGACGAGCTGGAGGAGAAGACCAGCGTCGTGCACCTGGGAGGCCTGGTCGAGATCCCCATGGAGGATGAGGACGATGATCAAGGTTCTGGCGATGGTAGGAACGGCGAAACGGATTCGCTGAGGCGCAGTGGCAGTGCCAAAGGTGATAGCACCCGTAAGTCGTGGACGCCAACTGTGCCGACGGTTGTGCAGCTGCCGTCAAAGCAGTCGCGCTCGAGAGTGCCAAGTGTTGAGTCTGTGGATGACGGCACGTCGTTGCGACCGCATGCAGCGCCTGTCTCGAGAGAAGAGCAGATTGACGCAGAGGTGTTCGGCACGCTGCCTTTGGACATCCAGCAAGAGATTCTCGCTGAGCGCGCGGCAAAAATGGCGCTGGCGATGGAAATCGAGAGCGTCGTTGAGCGAGAGGCAAGCGAGAACTCGTCGTCCCGGGAAGCATCATTTGAACAACACGACGGACATGAAGCGACAATGGTGCCACGATTTGACGAAGATGGCTGCTGGATCTGCCGTGTGTGCACGTTTGCAAACCACCCGCAGCTGGCCGAGTGTGAGATCTGCGAGACGCTATGCATTCAACCGGACGAGTTCTTGTTTGGCGAAGAGCGCGACGAGCTCCGCTCCGCGAGTCGAACGGCCACTCCGAGTTCCTCCAACAGCCGAAGCCGCGCTGGAAGCATGGGCAACGAGCTGTACTCAAAGCTCAGCCAGAAGCTCAGTTCATCCGCCGTGTCCAGGTCGCTCAAGAAAATCCGACTGCCAGCCACCCCCGCCGCGACAAAGCTCACCATGAAAGAAGACCCGACAGCGGAAGATCTGCTAATTGTAGCGACTGCGCAGATCCAGAAACTGCAGTCCTCGGCGTCTCAGACGTACCAGAGTGCGAAACAGACGCTCATCGGTAAGAATCAATCAAGTTTTGGCCGAAAGAGCGCGGATGGCGCACGGCTTCCGTCGCAAGACGCAGTCGGTGAGTTGGGAGTGCTGCAGCGTGATCTGAACTTGAAGTGCGAGGCTAGTAACGAACTCTACGAGAGCCTACTCGAGCGGCTTTGGAACGTGATCTACCAAGACGCCCCTATGGTGCTGAACCAGAATAGTGGTGGTGATCGTGCCTTAGCTCTCACGCTCCCAAAGCGCGAGTTCTCTCGCATCTCGGACGGCTGGATCGGCATCGGCTTCCAGGGTCCGAACCCGGACACGGACTTCCGCGGCGGAGGGGTCCTCGCGCTCAAGTGCCTCGTGTACGCGTTCGAGGCGTTCCCGCGCAAGATGCTGGAGATCGTGCTGAGTCAGAAACCCTCGCCGGGTAAGAGGTGGTACCCGGTGTGCGTCGCGGGCATCAACTTGACGTGCATAATCGCCGGGTTTCTTAAACTGGGCAACGGTAAGTACGCAGAGACCCCCGAGCCGTTCTGGAGGCTCTTTGAAGAACCGTCGGCGTTTTACCAACTGTTCTTCTACGGTGAGTCGGGTGTAAATGCGTTCCCAACCTACCCCATGAGCTCGTTTGATCTTGTGCTAACGTGCTATGGTGTAAACAACAGCGTTCGTGAAAATGGACGCGGTGTGGCGAAGGATGAACGCGTCGTACATGGAGTTCGGAGGTGCGTGGTTCTGCTGCTGTGCCTCTTTCACACTCGGAATGCGATTGCATCTGCCTGTGCTAATGCCTGTGACTCTGTTGATGCACCCTCTTTCTCTCTTTATCATTCTCGGACTGCAGTCGTGCTCAAGGCGACCCGCAAGATGGTGATGTACATGCTCGACCAGGCGCCCGAGTCGCTCAACGAGCTCCGCGACGTGGCAGACAAGACGTTTCTCGACCGCTTCGTGGTCTGCATGACGAGTCGGACGCTCGAGGACTCGGAGAACGGCGAGTGCCCGGACCCGTACAACGTGCTCGAGGACGAGACCGACACGCTGGTGATCCCCTCGCGCTCGACTTTATCGGCAAAACTCATCGTCGTGTCTCCAAGCCGCTAATGAACCTACTTGAGATACTCACTCCACAACCAGTAACTCCACGTACCAATAACTCAGAATAAATAAATAGACCGCGCTTGATTGCTTTGGCACTGTACTGCTTAGAGTCCAAACTTGAGGCAGCCGCTCTCCTTGTGGTGGTCGCCGCACTTGACGCGGCAGTAGCGCGAGCCACAGCGCGTGCACGAGTAGACGGCGAAGAAGCCGCAGACGCAGCAAAAGCGCCTCGGCGGGTGCGTCGAGGGCCCCGCCGCGACAGATATGTACGTCGGCGGTGCGTCATTGAGCCCTGTAGAGTTGCTATTGTCACCCGCGCCGTGCTCTTCAAACACCAGCTGCGCCAAGCTCTTTACCTTCCACTTCTTCGCTTTGCTATAATGGATCACAAAAACCATACACAGGACATTGAGTTCATATGTGGGATTACCACACATACTCCACACCATAGTACAGCCTCAACATCAATATCTACGTACGGCTTGAGCGCGGGCTTGCGGTTCTTGCGTGCTTTCTTGTCCTTCGCTGCTGCGGCGGCGCCACCGCCATTCGCGTCGTCTTCGTCGACGTACATGTCGTCGCTCGCGTCGTCCGCGCCATCGCCGGTCTCCGCGTCGACGCCAAAGTTGTCGGCCTCGAGCGCATCCAAGCGCGCATTGCGCACGATCGCGCGCGTCTCTTCGTCCACATGCTGCATCGCCTTGCTCAGCTTCATCGTACGGCCTGCGCGAGAAGCATGGTAAAAAAAACACGACAACAGCAAATGGACGTTAGCGGAAAAGCCGAGTTGCACACACAGGAACCAATAGACATGCAGCAGCGGCGACGCACCTGAGAAGCGCTTGGCCTTCTTGTTGCGCTGCGCCGAGGCGCTGGCGCTGGTGCTGACAATGGCTGCATTCGTGCGCAGGACCGTCTCGTTCCATCGCTTCTTGCCATCGTACGCACGCCCCATTCTTGCTTTCTGTGAGTGTATTTGTTCAAAGTTGAGCTTTGGACATGGGATCGCTCATAAGTGAAATAATGTTTACATACATGGTCACTTGTGCAATTATGGTATTTATTGGCAAAGTTGAAGCTACAACTGCGGTACACACACACGCGTAATAAGAGCATGACGATAAAGCTTATGGGAACGGGTTATATTAGAGGGGGGGTCAAGCTGGAAGCTCCAACTTCAAAATTTGATGCACCGCACACGCCGTCGGGCTTCTCGAGCGACGTCCACAAGTGGTCCTCGTCGTGCTTGAACTCGTCGCTCATGACGAGTTCCCACACTCGTCCGCGCGAGCTCATGTGCATCCAGCGGTCTATCGGTGTGGCCAGATCCAACCACTGACTGCTTCACGCGGGACTTGGTCTCGTAAATCTTGTGAGCCTTCTTCATGCGTGCCCAGGATAGCGCTGAAGACAAGCCCCAGTGGGACCTTAGAGACGGCCACCCTCTTGAGTCTGCTGTAGTGTAGAAGGCCGCTACTGAGTCAGAGCGAGACTTGTAGAGTGTAGAGAGGTAGATTATTAAACCTCTTCTTTGTGATCGTTTTGCGAGAGTCCGAGGTCCCCAGCTGCATGCGGGATCACTCAGTCGAATACTGAGCCGACCGAAGTGACCGAACGAGTGAGCTGAACTCTAAGTTTTGACTGCCGTCTGTCTGACTGAATATGAATGAGCTGCTGGATTGAGGAGGAGAAGAACTCGAACTGGCCGAGTTTTGGCAGTGTGCCCTTTTAGAGTCTGTCAAAATGTGGTCTCACTTCCAACAGTCCATCGAAGCCTGGCGGAAGCACGAGTCGGTCAACTAGCCCTTCGAAAGCAGCACCTGCAGGGAAAACGTCATGAACAAGCTCGAAGGCGCCTGTGAAGCCAACAGTGACAACCCGCGGCTCTGGCGCAGCAGCTGCAGCAACGAGTCGGCGCGCGACGTCCACCGCCACGTCACGGTCCGTGTCGCCCGTGCGTCCAGCTGCTGCTGCCAATGCTTCACCATCTTCACCAGACAAGGGGAAGCGCGCGCCAGTGGCGACGTCGTCTCCATCGTCGAAGTCCAAAGTGATGGCTTCTTCTCCAGCACCAGCAGAGAAAGGCACGAATGTCGGGAAGGATTGCATACACCCTCAACAATGTGTCACAGGCGGGGATCCTAATATAACATGATGTGACATATTGCGGAGTTTTTTGTTTGTTTGTGGGCAAAACCGAAAGAACGTGTCACAATCAAGAACCAATACAAACGAGCTAAGAATGGGTGCACTTTATGCAGTAGGAGAGGGACGTCATTGTCAGTCAAATTCAAAAGTGGACACAGAACAGCACAACTGAATAGCGAAGAAAGATAAATGCATGGATGTGGAGCTACTCCGCCAGACCTGCTGCGCGTGTCTCGGCCGTCACGAGTTTATCGTCAGTGCGATTCTTTGGGCCAGACAACCGATAGCACCTGGTAAAATGAAGACACGTAGCAGTCGCATACATAGCCTTCTTCAATTTTATATACACACATGCAAGATGTGTATGCAGAGAATTATTATGCTGCTATGGCATGCACACAGTTGCTGTGAACTGGCAGTTCTCTCTCTTGACCGAACGGACTCGCTATCTCTGCACGCAGCGTTGGTCACAAAAAGCCATCATCATCATCATCACACTTCTAAAACATCGACACGGACTTGCAGTGCTCCACGTCCTCCGGCACGGGCTTGAGCAGGTGGAACTTGTTGAAGTTGATGTGCACGCCGTCGGGCGTTTTCGTGACGCAGTTCTCGAACGTCGAGTCCCATGCAATGTCCTCGTCCGTGTACGAGTGGCGCGCCTGCATCGTGTTGGACGTCGACCCATCGATGCCTTCGAGGACTGCGACGACCTCTAGCTCGGACTTGCGCAAGTGGTTCACGATCTGCGCGCGCGTGGGCTGCTTGTATGGGAGCGACGCGCCGCCCACGAGTCCGTCGCGATTACCATTCTCCATGTCGATCGTGCGCTGCGATGGGTCTGGGAACGATGGACACACGTTCGGGTAGTGGCCCGCGTCTGGGAGGCACTCCGGTGGGAACAGCGGGCTCCACGGATCGATGCGGTGCACGATCACCTGCGGGAGCACCATCAGCAGCATCGCGCCTGTGTCGTCGTCCGGCTGCTGCACGCGCATCTGGTGGCACTGGAAGAGACTCTCCAGGTTCCCGTCCTCCTCGAAATCGTGGCGCACCGCGTACAAACGCACGTGCGCTTCCACCAGTTGGTGCTTGCGGCGCTCGCACACTTGGAACATGAAGTAGTAGCTCCCACGGATCTTGCGGATCACGCCCGAGTTTGTAAACATGACCGTGTTCGCCCGTTTCTAAACAATGAACACACAACAGTGTAATTGGCAGATTCAATGCAATGTGTTTGTGAGAATGACTCCCAAAAATATTCACGTACATTTGCGCGCGAGAAGCGGGCGTAGAACACGCCAAAGCAGATCGAGTCCAGGAAAATGCCGGCGAACGACTGCGTGCAACAACCAGCAACGAGGGGCCCAAGGTTAGAAAGACAATGGCAATGGCTCAGCACGAATCATATCATTTCACTTCCTCACCTCGAGCGTCAAGAGCGTCGCCATCGAGGAGCACCCGCCGTAGAAAATGTCGTTTGTCGGCGCGCCGTAGCCAATTGTCATCTAAAGCATTGATTTGTAAGGAAATGACCAGCCCTGGGCATGGAAAAGAAGTGCATGAGCATAATGATATGGGTCACTCACGATCGTCTCGAGTGAGAAGATGTACGACTCCATGAGCGTCTTGATGCCCACGTGGCACTCTTGACGGCTCTTCGAGATGTCCAGGTATAGAATCGCAAACAGCAGAATGATCATAAAGTACTACAACATAAAACAAATCCAACGACAGTACCAAATTAGATCGCATCCTAGCGTAGGCTCATAATGGCATTACGTCATGAGAGAGAGAGAGAGAGAGATCGCACCAGAAGAAAGATGCCCGTGATGATGCGCGATGTCTTGGTGTGGATCACCGTGTTGAACACGTCCTGGTAGTAGATCTGGCGCCAGTCGCCCCCAGATCGCGTCACGCTGTAGCAACAAGCCAGACAGATCTTCATCAGCAGACACAAAACAAGCAGCAAGAGCCACACACAAAACACATCATACGCACAACAACGTACTTGTACGAGCCGTACGACTGCTGGAACCGCCCCCTGCGGTCCACAAAGCGCTTCCGCCTCGTCACCCCGTCACCGCCAGCGGACGCCATGCTGTTGCTGTCATTTGACACGTTTGTCGGCAGTAGCGGCTGGTTCACGCCTCCGTTCGCCATCGCTTCTTTCTCGCAACTGTTGCTTGCAGTTGGGAAGCTTCTCTCAGCGCAGCACAGCACAGGCAGCGCAGGATTCTCTGCGTGTGGGTGCGAGTGAGAGAGGAAGGGAGGGAGAATGAGTGAATGAGTGAGATGAGGAGAGAGTGCTGGCGATGCAGCTGCTGCTGCTTGCTGGGAGATTCTCGCGTGGAGGCGCGAAATTGAGCCAAATGGAAAGAAATGTGGTGAGCGGCTCCTCACATATGGCTTCGTCTCACTGTGCTCGTCTTCTACCGTGCGCGTACAGTCAGCATCCTTAATAGAAGTCGGTGTTGATTCATTTTAGCCACTTAACAGAGTCAAGCGGCGTTTGAAGCCTATTATTCGTTGAAATTTTGTAAATGTTTTTTAGCCAATTGTAGAGGATCTTGACACATCCTCGTGAATCAGATTCGATACCATATTTTCACCCAATCAGTATCGAATGCTAAACCATGCGGGAGGGAAAGGGTTAGTGTCAGTACCCGTTTGGGTTATGCAGAAACGTTTTTCAGTGTCAAACGTAGCCTTTTATCACCGTTTTTGACTGTACTTTCACGCCCGCTCGGTGGGAATGGGAGCTTTTGATAGGCGAACGAACGAAACAACACTGAACAACTCGACACACAACACGAAAAGCGAGAGACTGCCTCTGTGATAGCAAGCAAGCAAGCGTGGGAGCAAGTGCGTGCGTTGAAAGTTGGCCTCTTCGCAGGCAAGAGGCTTTGGCGCTTCTGCCTTCAATCAAGCCTTCCCTCTAACCCAGTCCAGCCAACCCTGTTGCGTTTGCTGTTTGCTTGCGGCTCCCGCTGGTCGGTAGCTGCTCGGCATTGTGGCTTTCACCGTTGCGCTGTGCGTGTGGGAGGGTGTTCGTGGATGGATGTGCGTGTCGGGCGTAATAGTAACAGGCAAGAAGTACGCGGAGATAGAGGACGACTCCATGGCGTACGTGCACACGGAGCTCACCGACCGCATCTCCGAGTACGTCTACAGATCGATTGGTTTGTTTAACAAGTCTGACTGTGAACGAACGCACCTCTGACTCACTGAGTGTGTGTGTGTGTGTGCCTTTCTGTCTTGGCTGTCGTGCTGGTTTACCTGCTTCATTACCAACAGTCTAAGCACCCCGAGCGATGTGTCCCAGTTCGTGGTGATGGAGAGTGAGCTGGACGGCACGGAGCAGCAGCAGACAGAAGCCGAAGATGAAGACGGAGGCGGTGATGGCACCGACGCGAAGGACGCGGACGGCAAGCCGCGCGTGCTCACGACCGTCTCGCTGCTCGCGCTCTGCTTCTTCGCGATCTGTGGCGGGCCCATGGGCTCCCAGGACGTCATCATAGGTACTGAACTGAACTGAACCAGACTGGGAGACTGAAACTGGACCCATGAGGCCATTCATCACCGAAGCTCTGACGCGGTGCCCTGGGCTCTCCTGTTACTATTTGGTTGTGTTAGCTGGCGGCCCTGCAGTTGGCCTCATCGCGCTCCTCGTGTTCCCGGTCGTGTTCTACATTCCCACGTGCTTTATGATCACTGAGCTCGTCTCGGCGATCCCCGAGGCCGGCGGCCACGCGTATTGGATCGCGCTCGCGTTTGGTCCGCAGCTGGGCTTCCAGGCCGGGTACTGGTCCTGGGTCGCCAACTGCGTCAACTGCGCGCTCATCTCGTCCATGGCGGTCGCGCTCTTCGCCGGGAACATCGAAGGCGCCGAGAGGTCCACGGCCGAGGAGGTCTTTAGGCAGGGGCTGCCGATCCTGCTAGCACTGCCCGGGTTCTTGAGCCTGCGGCGTGTCGGCCACTTCGTGACGCTGATCTTCTTTGGCGTGATGTTGATCTACATGGTACGTGCACAAATGCTGATGTATCTAGATGGATGTGTACATGGCTGGCTGGCTATCACATTGTCCCTAAGTGGAAGGCATTAATTTGATGTGGGCGTTGTCTATGAACGTTGTAGGCATTAGTATTAAGTGGCGCGTCTGCTTCTCGCGACTGGAGCGTTCTGGCTGAGTTCCGGTATCGCAACACTACCATATCAGGTGGACACCCCTCATTGCCGCCGTCACCACCGCCTTCGTTGTCGTCATCAACAGAAAAAGAGGACACATCGGATGGTGGTGTCTACGTGGACATGGTGAAGCTGCTCAACAACCTCATCTGGAGCTTCCATGGTTTTCACAACGTCTCGGTGTTTGCGACGGAAGTGCAGGACCCCGTGAGAACGTACCGGCGCGTGATGTTCCTGGCGCTGGCGATCGTACCGCTCACGTACTTGCTGCCGATGGTCGTGTCGGTGGCCAACAACGACCCCAAGTGGACCGAGTGGGACAGCAGCTCGCTCACCAACATCATGACGTCGATCGGCGGCTCGGCCATGTGCGTGCTGGTCATGGCGCTCGTGCTGTTCAGCGTCGTCGGACTCTACCTCACGAGCCTCATCTCCAGCGCGTTCTTGGCCACAGGGATGGTCGCGAAGTGCTTTGGTCCAGCGGGGCTTGGAATGTGAGTATTATACGTCATGTCATAGTCGCTGCGTTGGAGATACGCTCACCTAAGTTAGCCTAGCCTGACTAACCTTGGCTATGTTTCTTCTTCTCTATCTAATTCCACTATGTAGCAATAGCTCGAACCAACAGAATACTCCTCATGGCGCGATCTTCTGCAGTCTGCCGGTGATGCTGATCATGGTGAACCTCGAGAGCTCCGACATGATCCGGATCTCGAACGCGCTCGGCGGGTTCGGCAGCGTCACGCTCATCCTCGCGGCCATTCGTCTGCGATTCACGATGCGCGACCTGCCGCGCCCCACGAAGCTCTGTGGGGACGCTCACCCGATCTTCATGGTGCTCACGTTGCTCATCCCACTCGTGTGCCTGGCGTTCGCGACTGCGTGCGCCTTCGACAACCTCATCAGCGCAGTACTCACGTCGGTGTTCATCTTCATTGGCCTCATCTACGGCCAGCAGGGCAACTTGAGCCACTTCCAGAAAGAGAGCATGCAGTGAGGGAGAGACTGAGGTGCCCTCCAATTTGCCCTGTGGCTAGTTAGCATCTGTCGCAGGAAAGTTTTTCTGGGTGAGTGAGTTCGTGGCTTTGTCGACTGTGTGTTCGCAACAAAGCAACCCAGCAAGGGTTTTGCCTAGTGGTGATAGGAAGAGTATAAGGTGTTATTTATTATTTGATGTCCATTCGTGTGGCTTGCTTTCTCTCTTGATCTTCCCGACCTCTATGGCGTTTGATTGTATTCTTGACCAAGCTTTTCTACTCTCTACTGGACCCTTTATGTGTAGTGTTTTGCTCTATGAACTGTGTGTGTTGGCATTGTTGTAACCCAGGCTGGAAGCCGTGGTTTCTCCGATGTTCAATTGCATCCCTGCAACCCACACATTTGATATAAGAGAACGAGCATCTACGCAGTCTTTCGCTTCTTTCTCGTCGACGCTCTCGTGGGTCTCGTTGCTGTCAGTACGTCTACTTCTTCTTCTTCTTTAACCGTCTTCACAGGCTCATCATCGTCTTCATCGTCATGTCCATTCTCTTCGGTCGTCTTCCCAGTCTTTACTTTGGATTGTTTCGCTTGCTGCTCCTTGGCCAACTTGGCCTTGGCTTGGATCTCCTTGAGCACCTCCTTCTGCTTTGCGGCCGTGCGGTTGAACACAAAAGTGGTCTCGCTCGACGCCTTCGCCGTGAACGCGTAGCCTTCCAAGTCGAACTTCTTGATCCCGTCGAGCGAGTCGACCTGGTTCTGGATCAGGTACCGACACATGAGTCCTCGCGCACGCTTGGCGTACACCGACTTGACCTTCCCGTCGTCTTGGAAGACGCAGTCGATCACGTGGATGTCTTCGTCCAGAGCGCCCACCTGGATACTCTTGAAGTACTCCTGGGACGCAACGTTGACGATCACTTTCTTCTGACTACTACTTTCAGCAAAGTATCGATTGATCTCCTGCGCGAGCATCGTGCCCCAGAACGTGTAGAGGTCTTTGCCGCGCGAGTTGGCGAACTTCTGCCCCATTTCCAGGCGATACGCCTGGATCAAGTCCAGCGGACGGAGAATACCTAGACGGTTAGTTGGGAATATATGGCAACCCTGTGAGTACGACAATTGTGAGTAGTTCAGAGTCACAGAACGATAGCAAACGCACCATAGAGACCGCAGAGGATGCGGAGATGGTCCTGCGCGTAGTCGAGCTCGTTCTCTGAAAGTTCATTTGCAGCCAAGCCTATGGATCACAAGTTCATCAGCCACAGAGTGTGTGTCAGCGCCAGTCATTCGTTGCATGACGGCCATCGCTGGCTAATTGATGAGCTGCTCACCCAGATACGCAGGTCCATTGAACGCCAGCACCGCCTGCTTCTTGAGTTCGCTCGGCTCGGGCTTTCCGTTCGGATTTCCGGTAGTGGAGATCTCGAAGTCCTGGAATCTAGAGTCATAATATCAACCAAAGCGTTGTTAAGAAAAACGATCACAGAGCATCTGAGCGCTCGATATTAACGCATTCAGGCTACGCATTCTACTATTATAGGAGCTCTGCGCACCGCTGGTAGTTCATTTTGGCGAGCACATCGCTCACGCCCAGCAGCGCCTTGACTTTTGCCTGCGAGAGCTCCTGCAGCTGCTTTACCTGCATAAGTAAGCAGAGAACAACGTGGGCTTAGCTTTTTTTGGAAAGCACTTTCACGCTTTCTATAGGGAGCTGCAATGAGAGAACTGCACGCACCAGCACATGCGCGTCGCTGAGGAGCGCCGGCTCGCTGCACTTGGCGACGGCGGTGCGCGCCATGTCGAGCGTCTTGGCTGGCGACAGCACGTACAGCAGGCGCACCGTCATGCTCTTGGTTTTGCGTTGTTGCTCAGTCTGTGGCATTGATTGGGGTCACGTTACCTAGGGTACATAATCTCTGTGTAATTTATTCTCTGTCTAATGGTAATCGCCTTAACCTCATTTTTGCGTCAATAAAACCTGTCTGAACTCATTTCAGTGATCCAGTGCATTCATGATGGCTATGTTTGCTGATTTTGATTCGCATGGTGACTGGCGATGTGAAGTGGGTGTCGCTTGCTGTTCCTGAAGTGGGATTCTCTGTGTCACAAAAGCTGTCGCCACAAGCCAACAACAACCATGAAACGGAAGCGCGTCTGCAGCAGTTCCATATCGTCGGCAGAGTCAAAAGCGCGAGGAGCTCCGAGATGTCGCTCATGCGTCTTCTTGTGGTGGTCTCTGCGCTCTTCGTGCAATTCGCATTACCGTCGTCCGTTAAGCAGCTCCCAGTCCCATCAGTGGCTGCCAATAGCGTCAACAGCAGCGTCAATAGCAATGGCAATGGCAATAGCGCCCCGCTCACTGAACAGCAGCTGCGCGAGCAGTTCCCGGCCAACTACGACGGCAGCACGATGCACATCGTGTTCAGCACCAGCTGCGAGTAGGACAACCGCCTGGTGTTCGCCACCGTGCTGCTGCAGTCCGTGACGCGCGTGGGGCAAAAGGGACCGATCACACAGATCATCGCCGGTTGCTCCGAGGAAGAGAAGAAGCGAGTGCTCGCGGAGCTCAAGGTCTATTACGACTACCGCGTGCACTTCATGGCCAACTACTACCCGCATCCACTGCCGGAGATCGACGACTGGTACTACCCGTACAGCAAGCCCTTCTCGCTGCGCCACTTCCTGTAGAACACAAACCCGCCCGTGCAGCACGCGATGATGGCGCTGGTCGACGGCGATTTCCTCTTTTTCAAGCCGCTGGAGGTGAACACTGGTTGCAATGTTACCAAGTACTACAAGGGTACGCGCGACCCGAAGACCGTGAGCGACATCGTGAAGGACGGCGTCGCGATCGCGCACGGCTGGTGCCACGTCATCCGCCGCGACGGCTTCTTCGAGACGTCCAACCGGCACAAACTCTGCGCTGATGGTGGCAGTCAGCCCTGTGCGAACGTCACGGACACCGACGGCTGGGAGTACTACTGAGGCGTGGGGTCCCCGTACATCATGACTAGGAGAGACATGCTGGCGTTCGTCGACGACTACTGCAAGTTCGTCGTCAACGCGCGCAAGGTCTCGACCGACTGGATGATCGAGATGTACGCGATCGCGGCTTCGAACCACGGCATCAAGCACACGATCCTCACGCACCCGTACCTGGCTGACTCCGAGTATTGGACGTTCCTGGATGCCGACATCAGCAGCAAATCGATCACGAACCCGTTCGAGATCGTGGTTCCCTCAGAGCCGCCCATGAGCATCCATTTCTTCCAGCTGTACATGCTGAACGATAAAGTCAAGTTCTTCTACAAGCGCAAGGTCCCCGACATCGTCAACTGCGACCAGATGCTGCTCAAGGTCCCCCAGAGCTACGAGTACCTGCTCGTGGATTTTTGCATGCCCAGGACGCCGGCGCGCGGTCTAGGAAGCACCACGAGGTCTGGGCCGAGCGCACGGTCATCAAGGTGATCAACCAGGCGCTGCTTATGATCAAGCAGAGCATGTGCACGCACTCGGGCTTCAACTCGTTCCAGGGCTTCGAGATCACCAAGCAGACCTCGTAGGACATCTCCAGACTTTGTGAGTGATGACAGCAGTATGAAGAAGTAGCTAACGCTGTGGAGAGATGCAAGGCAGAAAGATAAGCCAGTAGAAATATTAAATGTGTGCGTGCGTGTGATTGTTCATATGAGTACCATATTTCGCCAAAAAAAAATAAACCAAAAGCTAGAATAGTGAGAGGAGACCCAGCTCGTCGTGGCGCTGGTGGTCTCTCCATTTGCCCTCTTTAGCTTCAATTTTTACACCAAAACACTATCAGAACACACACACCAAATAGAGACAACTGTTAGACAAGAGACCGCAATGTACACAACCCGACAAACAATCATGCACCAACCAACTTACGTTTTCCGCTCTTCGTGGCCCGGCTCCATGGCCGCGTCTGCGTCCTGATCTGCGCCATCGGCGTGTTCGTCCGGCTTCACACCTTCACCATCACCGACGTCCACTTCGTGGTCCACATCCTCGTCTTCTTCATTGTCTTCGTCGTCGCCTATGTCTATGTGGCCCGTATCGTCCCCGTGGTCTTCCGTGTGCGCGAGCGCTCCCATGTCCGTCGTCGCCATCTGCGGATGCTGCTGATGCTGCTCGTATGTGACGTAGCTGCGCTTGAGCGTGAGCCCGTTGCGCCGGATGAACTTGGTCACCCAGTTCTCTGACGCCTTGAAGTTCGCATTCGTGCGCTGAAACATGTGCTGCGCGGTCTTGGCGATCCACTTGCGCGTCACGCGGTCTTTCTTCGCGCGCTCCTGGATCACGATCACCAGCAGCTTCTCCTCCGAGTTCTCCAGGTATGGCTTGCGGCCGCCGCCCGTGATGCGCTTCTTGTGCGACGAGTCGCCCAGGATCTTCTCGCGGTTCTTCCACCACTTGCGAAACGACGACGCGCTCACGTCCCAGTTCAGCGCGCTAAAGTGCTTCTCGGCGCGCGACGGGATGCCCTTGCCCGGCCCCAAGATCCACTCGATCGCCTCTTTCTTCATGCTCAGCGGGATGCTCTTGCGTTTGATCGCGAGATGCGCGCTGCCATTGGCTCCATCCGCAGCGTTGGTGGCATCAATCCCACCGTCGTCCTTGAGAGTACTGCCGTTGCCAGACGGCGATCCGATCACCACTGCTGCCGCGGAGAGCGGCATGAAGTCCATCGCGCTGCCGGTGTCCACCTTGGAGAGCACAGACGATGCGTCGTCGGCTGCTGCCATGTGCACGTCTGCGTCCGTCATCGCAGCCACATCGGCTGCTGCTGCTGCTGCTGCCGCCGCCGCTGCATGCTGCGCGAGCGCAACCTGGTGCTCTGCCTGGGCCTGCGCGACCGCCTGGGCCTGAGCTTCGACGATAGCCTGCGCCTGCTGGGCCTGCGCGTGCGCGATCAGCTGCTGCATCTGCATGCCGCCATCGCCCACGAGCGCGATCACCTCTTCCGCCGTCGTTGGGATTTTCGCTGCACTCATGAGTGCAACCAGGAGATGATTGCTGCTGCTGCTGCTGCGTCGCCGTTCCGCCCTCAATAATAGCGCGCTCTCGCTGCTTTCGCACGTGTGTTCGTTATTCAGGGCCGTCTTCTAATGTGGTGGCTTGGTCGCCACTCCTTTTTCGTGAGAAATAGGGCCAGTATTCGGAGCTTCTCGCACGTCCCAGGCGCTTGACATAGTGGAAGAGTCTACTGATAAAGGCGCTCAGTTTATCCTAGATAAACTGACTGAAAATAGCCATCAATTAATAGTCTATTTATTTACCCTACATGGTATAAATCGGATCCAAAATGAATAATCAGCTCCGATTTACAATCATATCACATCTCCAAAACAAAACACAATGACGTGGACTCGCGTTGTCCGGCGCAAGTCAAAACGCAACAAGCGCAACCGACAAGAAGCGATCAACAACCCCAAGCAAGCAGCAGCAAGATGGCGAAGAAGAGCATGTGGATGGCGCTGTTCGCGCTCGTGGCGGTGCTGATGACCGTGATGACGACTGTCGTGACGGCGGGGGCCCCGTCGGCCAGTGCGAGCCACATCCTTGTGCCGACTGAGGCGGAAGTGGACCAGCTGCTCGTGGAGCTCGAGGCCGCGGACGACCTCGAGGCCACGTTCGCGGAGCTCGCCAAGAGCAAGAGCAAGTGCCCGTCGAGCCGCAACGGAGGCGCGCTGGGAACGTTCGGCCGCAACCAGATGGTGGAGGAGTTCGACAAGGTCGTGTTCGAGAAGCCAGTGGGCGTCGTGCACAAAGTGCGCACGCAGGTGAGTGGGGGGGGGGAGTAAAGATCTCTGTCTTTCTAATGCTGCTCTTTGCTATTGGGCTCTGAACGTTTATTTGTATGTGTGTTTAATTAATGCGCTTTTTTCAGTTTGGCTGGCACTTGGTGCTCACCACGTCGCGCTCGGGCATGCCGGAGGATCTCGACGAGGAGGCCGACGACATGAAGGCTGATCTCTAAGCGTTGGATTCGCCCCCAGGTGCTAAACCAACAACCAACACTGGATAGGAGGGATAGGAAAGAAGAGTGTTGTAAACAATGCAAACAGGCATGAGTGACAAGTTTTCTTGCATTCATTTGTTTTGGAATCCATAATACATTCCAGAAAACAATCTTTCTGTTCGCTCACGCCAAAGAAAAACAGACAAGCTCATACAAAGTGATCTGCTCATATGCTTTCTATCGCGAGACTGGAGGCTCGAGACGCTTCTTACTTGTCCTTCTTCTCTTCGCCGCCAGTGCGCTCAGAGCAGATCAGCACGTGCCAGCCAAACTGTTCAAATTTCAAAGACAAAATAACACACGTGAGCCTTTTATGCGGGGTAAACCATAACAACAACATCATCAGCAAGCATTGCAAACATACCTGGGTCTGGATCTTGTGCACCTTGCCGACTTCCTCCTCGAACACGACCTTGTCAAACGCTGGCACCATCTGACCGCGTCCGAACTGGCCGAGGTCGCCACCCTTCTTGCCCGATGGGCACTGGCTCTTCTTCGCAGCGAGCTCCGCCAACTTCTTCAGCGGGTCAGCTGCAGTCGAGATCTCCTTGTACAGCGCATCGGCTTCGGCTTCGGTCTTGACCAAGATGTGGCTCGAGCGCGCCTTTGGACCAGCGTTCTTGATGGTCGAGCGGCTGCCAAAGAACATGATGATCACGAGAAGGATCGGTCCGAGGAACGGCGTCGCCTTGACGAAAAAGTCGCGGATAAACGTGTACACTTCCGATTCTGGGGCTTCCGTGCCGTCCGAGCGGGTCGAAATGAGCACCAAGTGCCATCCGAACTGGGTTTTCACCTTGTGCACGACGCCGATCTCCTCATTGAACACGACGCGGTCGAACTCTGGTACCATCTGCCCCTGGCCGAACGTACCCAAGTCGCCGCCCTTCTTTGACGAAGGGCACTTGGAGTGCGCCATGGCGAGCTTGGCGAACGACACAAACTTGTTCTTCGCCTGGTTGATCTCGGCGTGGAGCTCGTCAGCCTGCACCTCCGTGTCTACGAGGATGTGGCTCGCGTGCGCCTTGACCGCTGCCGCCGACACGGTGTAGCTGCTGCTGAGCAGCGCGACCACCACCAGCAGCAGCGTCGAGAAGATCGTGAAGCTCTTGCGGCTCATCTTGCTTTCCTCCCCCTTGTTGTTGGCCTTCTTCTTCTGCTTGGCTCTTGACGAAAACGGGAATGAGGAGAGGAGAGGGGGCAACAAAACAGGAGGTACATTTGGTATAGTACCTTGGAAGTCTTGATTGGCCAAATACTCTATAAATCATCATTTACAACCAATGAAAATATCGGAAGAACATTGTATCAAAAAACAATCAAGTGGAGAGGCAGAGTGATTGTCCCAGCCATCGTTTTGTGGAAAGTGCATCATCCCTATTCAAGGGCGTTTCAGTTCAACTCGCGATCGCGCGCGCATCCCATTTCCATTTACAGCAAGCAGGAAAGACGCCACCAGCCGAGCTCAATCTCTCTCTCTCTCTACTTGTATCTGTGTGTATAAGCAGAGCACACGTCACCAAGCAGCAGCAGCGGCGGCACCTTTTATCGACCCACTTATGCTGCGCAGCTGTGCCGCGTTTTCCCCGTTGAAGCAGCCCCAGTCCCACGAACGCTCAGAATGAAGAAAGCGACAAGCTCGTCGTCGCTCTTGGCGTCGCCATCGCAGCATTTCCGGACGGCAGCGATCCCACCACCACCGCCTGCGTCAGCCCCGCTCCCTGTCATGAGCGGCGCGGGGGTGCTCGCTGAAGCAGCAGCCATGGTGACGACAGCAGACGCTGCGCTGCCAGTGAAATCAGTCGAGCGAGAGCAAGAGATGAATGGTGGTTCTTTAATGATCAAAGACAGTCGAAGCGATTTGCTGTCCGACAACAACAGAGCGAACAGATCTAGCAGCGCTACGAGTAGTGCGAGCTCACGGAGTAGTTCGAGCGCACAGTCGCAGAGTGACGCGAGAAAAGACAGCAGTGTCCGAGTCGCGGTGCGCATCCGACCATTGCTGCCCAAGGAAATCGCGACGAACGAGCGCGTGTGCGTGGAGCGCGAGGATAATACGATCACGGTCTCATCCGCGGAAAAGCGATTCACGTAAGATTTGAGGTTGCTTCATGGGTGGTGGATCACACTGACTGAGTCAAAAGTCGTGCGTTGTCATATTTGTACTGACTCGATGCTTTGGTATCGCAGCTTTGATCATGTTTTTCCGATCTCGGCTTCCCAAAACGGTACGGCTGCTTTGTAAGCGTGCTGGGTGGCGATACAGCGCCTTTCGATGGTTTTAACATCTCCTCGTTCTCTCGTTGTTGTAGATCTGTACGATGAAGCACTGCAACCACTGATGGAGTCATTTTTGCAAGGGTTCAACGTCACAGTGATCGCATACGGACAGACAGGGTCGGGGAAGACCTTCACAATGGGAAACAGTATTGCTGCGTCGTCAACGATCTCGTCACGTCTGTTTCTTCAGCCAAATGCGCTGGCGAAGAATACCAGCGAAGAGAATGTTGCTCCAGCAACAGTTGTCGACGACATCCAAGATGGCGAGGGGCTGATACCGCGGTTCCTTCATCAACTATTTGCTCGCTTAAAGGAGACAGAATCAGTCGGAGGTGACCAAGTGTCAGTGTCATTCCTCGAGATCTACGGCGAAGAAATTCATGATCTGCTGCGAGATCACGGGCGTCCGAATCAAGACGAAGGATCACAAAGTTTGCAGTTGAGAGAGAGCACATCGGGCGTCTGGGTACAGGGACTAACAGAGGCGAGTTTTTTTCTCGCTACTTTGGACTTGTGGTATTTGAGGGGTATTTAACTCAAGTATGTGTACATGCAACTATCGGTAGGTGAAAGTTTTGAACCGCAAAGACGCATTGGAGCAAATGCGAGTTGGATCGCTTCGCCGTGCAACAGGGAGCACTGAGATGAACGAGCACTCCAGTCGCTCCCATGCTGTATACACCGTCAAGATTGTCCGTCGAGTAAACCGTCGCGAATCACTCGGTGGAAACGCGGCATTTTCTCTGAAAGCATCTAATGGTATTTCGATGCTGAATGCAAAGCGTGGTGGTAATGGCCGTCGACTTCCATTTGATGCAACCGGCAGCGCGGATGGAGATGTAAATCCCGATGGCGGAGCTGCTGATGCAACGATTGTGTCGAAGTTGACGTTTGTCGATCTTGCTGGAAGTGAACGGCTCAAGCGAACACAAGCTGAAGGGAATCGTATGAAAGAAGGCATCCAGATTAATGTGGGTCTCCTTGCTCTGGGCAACGTGATCAACGCACTGGGTGACAAGAAGAGTCGGTCCAGCAGTGCCCAAGTCCACGTTCCTTATCGGTCGTCAAAGTTGACAAGGCTCTTGCAGGACGCGCTTGGTGGCAACAGCCGAACCTTGTTCATGTAAGTTCGCCCCTGTGAGAAAATGCTCCTCCATGTCTACCAGCACTGACAGCGAAGTCCGAACTTTTCTTTTTGCCATGTAGTGCTTGTGTCTCTCCAGCAGATGCAAACTCGAACGAAACGCTGAACACTCTGCAGTATGCCAATCGCGCAAAAAATATTCAGAACAAAGCTGTCAAGAATATCGACAGCCGATCTGCTGAGCTGCTGAGTTTAAAAGCGTTGAATGAGCTGCTGCGCCGAGAGTTGATCAAAGCACGCTTCATGCAGGCCAATGACGTTGATCCGTCGCAAATCGAAACAATGGTTGATCTGATGCTGAAAGATCCCGCGGTGCAAGGCTACCTAAAACGACTCGAGCAGATCGCTATGTCTTCAGGAGTCGAAGCTTTTGGCAGCGATATCGGGACACACACAGAAAAGGATCAAGCGGTACTGAGTCGCCTATCTGCCCAGCTTTCGAGAATGGTATCCGAGCGACTGGGTGGTATCGACAACGGCCATCATGATCAAGTTCCATGCGAGAGACGAGATTTTATCGGAAGCGATGATTTCAACACTGCGAGCGACGAGAGATCATCAGTCGCGGATATGAAGAGCAAATTTTGTGATGAACAGGAAGAAGCAGAGCCATTCTCCCTCCTGCAGCTGTGCCGGACGCTTGAGATTATTTCGCTCAGCCTCGAGATCCGATGTAAAAATGATCGCTCCGCGCAGATTCGGTCTTCAATTGATGTGAGGATAGCGCAACATGACACAGAAATCCATCGAAAAGAGGTGGTTGCAGCTGCACTTGAAGCAGCGATTGCCAAGATGGCGTCATGGGCTTCGTCAGCGGAAGGCGAGCAAGCAGTTGAACAAGCGGAGCACATGGCTACGGGTCGAGCCAAGCTGGAGAGTGTGAAGAGGCAGATTCTGAAGCTTACGGACGACAAGCGAGCACACCAGCAGCAGCTCCAGGAGTGCAATTCCCAAGCTCAGAAACAAATCAAAGCGGCACAAGACAAATTAGTCCAGCTCAGGGAAGCTTGCGAGCGCCTTCCATGTGATTTGGCAACGAATCCACTGGATGTCCTCATTCACTCGAGTGAAATCAAGGTATGGATGATGATGCAGAGCTTTAGAAGTGAGAAATGGCTCAAATTGATCAATACTTGTTGTTTGCATTACAGAATCGATTCCACATTCCAGATCTCACAGATGTTTCGAACTACTTGCTTGATGGGGAGAGAGCAGTCGCTGATTATTTGGAGGGTGAAAGTGATGCGATCGCCCATATGCCTGCCTTGTTCATCGGAAAGGATGCTCCTACGACTTCATCGCGCAATATCTTTCTCAACTTGAGAAATGAACTTCAGGTATGCATCATCTTTCCTGAGTTTCTCTGAATATGACAGCTCAAGAGTTGTAATTGCGGCATTTTTTTGTACAGAACACATTGGATGATGAAGATCTTCGTGCGTCTCTATCTAGCGAGCTGAGGCACAGAGCGCAGATTCTTCAAGATATCACAAATGGATGGATGGAACGTCAAAGTCGAGATGGAGCTTCAAGCGAAAGCGAGTTTCTATCGATGAGTGAGGAAAAGCTCACCCAATGCGAAGAGAATATCTGTTATCTGAGCGAGACAGTCAGGTCACGAAGCAAGCAGGAGCAGCAGCTTCGGTCGATGGTTGAGTCCATTCCAAGCCTTGATACTTCCAAGAATGTTGTGAAGCGGTTGCTGCAGGAATTGTACTCGCAAAAGCGCCTCTTTTTGGCCGACTTAGCCGATACCAATGACCAGCGCGAACGAGTCTCAAGTGCGCCATTATTCCAGCCTCTACGAAGACTTTCCCTGAGCTTGTCAGAAGGTCTCGTTGCGGGAGAAGTGAGCACGGACGCAAACGAGATCGACTTAAGAAGCAAGATGGAGAAACTTGTCGAAGAGCACGAGAAAGAAATGATCGCCACGTTCGAAATGGTGAGCAATTTCTTCGACACCAAATGCGACAGCCAGCAATCCAAAAGTGAGGAACAGCTGGTGTTCTGGGCTCAAAAGTGTGCAGTAGCAGACAGCAAAATGTCTTTGCTGGAAGCGAAACAGCGGGATCTCCAAGCACAGCTAGCAGCAAAAGACAAAGATGCAGAGGCTCTTCGTTCCAGGGTGTCGGAGCTGGAGGCGAATCTGCAGACGTCAAAAGTCAAGGACGAAGCGTTCTTGCTGCTTGATGTAAGTGCCAGATGTTGCTGATTATGGAAGTGGATATATGCTGACTGGTTGATGTGTGTATACATACAGAGGTGCCAAGAAATATGGGGAGAGCTCGGTCTGAATGCAGAAGACCAGGCAGGCAAATTCAAGGACATCAATGCGCTTCTGCTGAAGAAGTGCTCTGAAGAGCTCGAGGGGCTCAAGTCGGCACGAGAGAAATTGCAAGCTCGTATCGACGCTGCCTACAAAAGCGTGAAGAAGCTAGAAGACATTTTGTCTGTTGAAGAACCGATCGATCTGAAGGTGCTGCACTCCGTTGCTGGGAAAACACTCCTCGCGCAAGAGAAATATCTCCTTACAGCCCAGAAAAACCTCGAAGACGAGTTATGCCAGCGCTTTCAAGCTCGAGTGCGCGGGTTGCAGAAAATTCGTAATCTCTTGCAGAGTATGGGACTGAATAGCCTTCAAGAGCTACGACATGCGTCCGTTGAAGAGTGCAAGATCGATTCCTCCCAGCTGCTCATGACAATTCAGCAGCTAGATGCTTGGGAGGATTTCGAGCAAGTCACTGCTCAGTCGGTGTTGAGTCTATTGACGATATCGCAAGAAATGGACGTGACGGCTTCAGCATTAAGCCACGACGAGCACGTTTTGAGTGTGCTGCTGAAAGAAAAAGCGAAGCGATTTGTTGAAGTAGAAGACCAGCTCCAGGGGATTCGATCACTACTCCAACAGCTAAAGTTCACGGAAGAAGAGATCGCACATGTCCTTCGCAAGTCAGAGTCCAGTGAGAGCGATGCTGCACAACGAGAAAGTGGCAAGCTGAAAGACGTCATGCTGTGGATACTCCAAAAAGGAGGGAGTATCGATGTTAGCAGCAAGAGCTTGAACTTCGTATCCAGGATTCGGCGCAACTTGGATGAAATTTACGACGGGCGCTCGAACGCCATCTCGTACCTCTACTCAACGTTAGCAGAATCCGTCGTGCTGGCGAAAGAGATCTTGGGTGGCGCAAGTGACGAAGACACTCATTCGCTCATTGGTGGGCAAAGCCGAGCTCCAGCTGAGGGGAGTGACTACAGATGCGATCGTCACGAGCTCGTGGTGGGAAAGAGGCGCCTAGAAGAACTTGGCGGGCCGATCGAGTCATCTCTGCGAGCGCTGTTGCTGTCAATGGATGACGAGTTTATGGCTTTTGGGATCGAAACAGATGCCCAACGCATCAGCTTCTTTCTGGGCAGTGATGATGACGAGAACAACGCCACGCGAAAAACTCTGGAGCGGTATATTCTGGGCTCATCTGGAGCCGACAGCTCAATGCTCGGACGCTGCTCAACGCGACAAAGCTCGTTCCTCTCAGATTTGGACCCCGCTTTTGACGAGTTCAGTGTGATCTACTCGGCTGATTTCGGGAAACTCAAGCTTGAGAGAATGAAAGACTCGATTCACGATGTGGATGTGGTTCAGAACACCCTTCAAAGTGCTCAGAAGCGACTGGACTCTTTGAAAAAGATCATGAAGTTGTTCAACGAGATCAGCGAGTTCAAGAAAAAGATCGGTCAGTTCGAAGCCAACGCCAGCAAAAAGGACAGACTCTTTGGGAGTTCGTTGCGCTTGCTAGAGGAAGAAAAGTTTCGCAAAATGGCAGCGAAGCGGTACCCGAATCTTCTCGCTGCGCTGCGAAAAGAGGTAGAGAAATGGCTGCAGAATGAAGAAGGCGAGTTCGATCTGAGTATCCTTGGGAACGATTTAAAGAATCTTCTCCTGGACATGATGAACACCGACACCGGTCTCATGCATTTGGACTTGGGCGTGGTGGATGCGGCCCGGATGACGGCGCGCCGCCAGTCGAAAACATCGCAAACCCCCACGCCGGGCAGCAGTCAGCCAACTAGAACAGCCGCCGGCAACCAGAATGCAAGTGCTCCAGCACGAAGTCGCTCCATGACAGTGATGGCAAAAGATTCCAGTGCCAAGAAACGTCTGGCGTTCGAGCACTAGGTTTTGACAGAATAATCGGGACAGAATGACATAATTTTGTACGCAGACAGAGCATCACAGAGCTGATCGATAGTGTCCTCGATTTCTTTGGTATCACTAAAACAAACTGATAAAGAGGTCGGTGTTGTCGACTCAAGTGCTCTCGGTAACCGCGGACTTATTGTGTGCAAATGCCTGGCAAATCATCTCAAAGCTCAATCGCTCCGTGGAGGGCGACTCGTACTCCTCAATAGGTTCAACGAAGCCCGGCGAGTTCTTCCAGTCGATCGTACTTGTGGAAAGCGCGATCTGCTGAAGTTGAATCTCTTTCACACATCCGAATTCGGCCCGCTTCTTCATCGACGGAGCAATGAACGTGTCCATGGAGCTAAAGTGAGCTCCAGCGGGTACAAGCAGGGCGACAGTATCAGTGTGTCTAACCCCACTGCGTACACCAAGGCAGAGCCATCGTTCGCATGGAATGCAACGAGCGGCTCACCTCCCCGGCCAATCATGTACTTGATTAACTTCGTCATGCGCCGGATACACGCGATTTGGAGCACATGCGCAAACTGGAACGCGAACACAGTTGCGTCGGCAACTTTCCGCTCCTGTCTTTGGCACCGTTCCATTGCTCCAACAGATAAATCGCGATTTCCTCGTGACCTCTTGCCACAGCACAATCGATTCCCACCTCGAGAAAGTCTGCGAAATGGAGCCCATCTGTGTGCTGTGCGGCTTCAGTGAGTTAAGAGGCATCCGAAGAGCCAGCAGCGATCAGATGCTGCACAACGTCGAGTCGGTTCCATCGCACTGCTTGGAGCAAGTTTCGACGTCGAGCGGCGCAGCAGCAGCGGAAGGTTCATGCTCACCAGGAACTCCACCATATCCGAGTCCTCAACGCCACAAACGAAGTTGAAGAGCGACAGTTGTGGAAATCACCACACTCGCGTGGACGCTCGGATCTTCTCAAACTTGGAGACTCCACACACTCTTATCCTCTTCTTCGCAGTGCTAGCTTTGCTTTGAATGGTACTTTTTCGCCGCTGCTTACGCACTTTCCAGTCTCGAATGCTGGAGTTCATCAAATAGTCTTCGTAGATGGAGTCTTGCTTTGTCAGTCTGCATTTCTCGCGCGGGGGGAAACTGCGTGCTTGCAAATGAAAACTGCCCTGGGAACGAAAACCACTGCACGAGGGTCCCAATATTGAACCCTGCTGCATACGGATGCGTTCTTGCTTCTCCAGAGCGATTCACAATGACTTCTGTATTTGATCCCGCCTTGATAAGCAAATGAAGGGTTCGAACTCTTCTAAACCCGAATGCGTAGAGCAGCGGCGTGTACCCCACCAGATCTTTTTGATTCACAAAATTTCAATGCTACCAGCTTGATCACTCTTCAAAGTTGGAGCGAGCAATAGCTGAGATCGAATGAACTCATCGTCTCCAGCTTGCGAAGTAGATGCTTGCAAATGCCAGCGTCGCCATTCACAGCAACCAAGTGCAGTGAGGTTTGTTTTGCATGGTCCTCGACAAGCACATCGTATCCTCCAATGTCGATTAGCTTTGAGATGACGTCGATTTCTAGCCCTAAAACAGCATAGTGCAGCGCTGTCCTGTCATCTCACTCTGCTTTCCGCGCTTTCGATTCTTCTGGGTACATGTCAAACGCAAGTGCAACGACTTCCCAAAATTTCTTCTCCATGCCGAGCACCCGAGCTATGGTAGCAGTGGACGCTGATGCTGACTTGGCGAGTTGTTGAAGCAAATCTTCGTTCATCGTGCACTTGAAATGTTTCTTCTCCAGCAATACTTTCATCAAGCTTTCCACTTCCAGTAAACGCTGGTGCTTGTATGCCAAGAACGACTCAAACCGCCTCCAATGCAGCTTTCACCCAAAGGTTGGCGACATCAGGAAGCGCTTCAGAAAGACCTCGGCAAGAGGAATTGTCAAGCTCGCCCCGTGGTCAAGTAACAGCTTCACAGCAGCAAATTGAACAGACTGGAGGGCAAAGCGCATCGCTGAAGCTGCCACACTTCCATTTGCTTCAGATTGAACTAAACCAACGTCAGCTCCGGCCGTCAACAGCACCTTTGCGATTTTCAAGTTGCACGGTCCTGATTGTGCGTAACATCGCACAAGAGCTTGGTTGATCATCTCGGCAGCGCGTGAAATCTTTTTGTCTCTCACTACGGAGAGCAAATACCGGACAATCGCTGCGCCATACGAGTCTTTCCGCTCAGCCGCGAACACTAATGGAGTCTCTTCCATAGCGTTCTCAGCAGCGACAGCGGCACCTCCGTCAACGAGGACCTGCGCGGTGGGCAAATCACCACGCTGGCACGCAATGGGTAACAACGAGTTGCCACACTGTAGGTTCTTTTGTTCACATTTCGCATAGTCGATCAATTTCAGGATCAGGAACCCATTTGTTTGCGTACGTGGAACGTCGTAGCAGCTGAAAGCACTCAAGTTGTGCCACGTGCATATCGATCCTGGCGCCAAGAAGCTTCTGGAATCTCGGATGGACCGGAAGTACACTGATACTCTGCCACCCACATTCTTGTACTCGAGACTGCTCACAACGGAGCCAAGCGACTGAGGCTCCATAGCGACTACTAGCGAAACAAATGCTTCCAAGCACCCTCGAAACGTAGCATACCAAATCGGTGATTTTGCAGACGGTATCTCACGTAGATGAAGACCCGCCAGGACCCCAAGCGACAAGACGAATCGAACCAGATCAACTTGGCTTTGCAAAGCTGCACGGTGCAACATGAGGCAACGCGACACAGCACGAGTAACCATCGGCTTCCACGGGCTTGATGATTCCAAGAATCGCGTCGCATGGTTCTGGAAGACTTTCTGCAGCACGAACCAAAATTCACATCGTGCACACACGATGAGAACCTTCAAGATGGCGTCAAACGAAGCGGTTGCCGAGAAGAACTCGTCGAGGTTGCTTGTAAATGGCACAATAGGTTCCAAAAGATCCCTTGCACCAGCGACAGTGTTCCGCGCTTTGATTGGGTGAGCGGCACGACTAAACAAACGACGATTCTTTTGGCTGCCTTTGAGCGGTACTCGGCTAGTCTTCTCATCTTGAGCGCCTGCTGAAAGCAATTCTGGCGGTGCCTGCGCAACGAGTCCTTGCAAAACTTGAACAAGCACCTGAAGGCCCGGTCGCGCTCCATCTGCGGTCAGCAGACGAAAGCCTTCAGGAAACTGGTGCGAAGCGCAAGCACGTAATGCCTGTTGGAACTCGCCCCGGTTGCCGTTATACTTGAATTCACCTCCACATTCCGTGCCGTTTTCTCCACAGCTGATCTTCAACAAGAAAGCCAACGCTTCGAACTGGTGATTCCCACACGTCGATACAAGCAAGTTTTTCGGCTTCTTCCCTTCTCGCACAAAGCACTTCGGGAAGTTATTCTGTGCGAGCTTCGCAAAGTACTTCAGCAGTTCTAAATGACCTCGCGCCACAGCAGCATGTATTGCGGTCTCTCCTGTCCCAAGCTGATCTTCATTTTCAAGATCCATTATCGCACTTGGGAAAATCTGGAAGATGCACATGCCGGCGTTGACCAGCACTCGCACTACGTCTATGTAGCCTGCCGACGCCTCGACTTGCATCAAAGGAGACTTCTCGTTGATACTTCGCTCTAAATGCCGAGCGAAGTGAATGCCTGGGTCCATGTACAAATGTCGCCCCTGATGCCTTTCAGTGATGAACGAGGTCCTGAGATGCTTTTGCATCGACTCCGACAAAAAAGAGATCGTCCGGCGTTCTTCTATGATCAGCTTCCTTGACGAATCTTCGTCTGATTGATTTGCCTGTCTTGGTGCTTGCTGGAGTCTCTTCGGATGATGCAATATTTTCAGTGGATCTGCCCCAAGTACGATGAGCTTTGCTGCTGTGTCGACGTGACCGTTCACGAGAGCAAAAAACAAAGTACTGATGTTTAGATTTAGAGTACCAGCTGCGGCATTTCGCATTCTTCTCATCGTGTTCATGAGCGCTTTCGATGCTAACGAGGGAGAACGACGCTTCTTGGTAGGGTGGTTTGCGCCAATCACGACACAATTGGCATCCATTCCAGCAGCGACGAGTACTGACATGATTGAAGTCTGCCCTGCCGCCGCTGCAAGATGAAGCGCATTCATCTCAGAAGATGTGGAGATGCCGGAGAGAACGACTTGGTGGGAGAGCAGCACCTTCACCAGCTCCCAGTAGCCCAGCGTGCTGGCAAGGTAGATGTCATTCCGAGTAATCAAGCCGCTCGTCACCGTGGTTTCGCCGATTTTGCTGGCAAGCATCAAGCAGACGTGACTCATTTGCTCCCATTCCGCGTGCTTTGAATCATGAGCGATCGCTGGAAACGTCAGACCAAGCACGCTGAACGGAGAAAGACTGCGAGCCACTTCAAGCGCAAAAGTGAGGGGGACACAACCAAAGTCGACGACATCGCAACGTCGATTAGTTTCTGGCTTGGTCCGAATGTCGGCATTTTCTCCATTCGCGCACGCAGCGGCTTGCGTCGTTTTGCCATATCCAAGCAAATCCCAAACGAAGTTGTGCCACGTCGAACAGCGCAAAGGGTGCCCACGTTAGCTCCGCTTTGAAGCAGAAGCTTGACCACGACAGCGTTTTTCGATCGGATTGCGGAGAAGAGAGGCGTCTCATCGTTCGTCGGTGCCATTTCAACATTCACTGTCGCATTCGCTGCAACCAGCAGCTTCGCGCACGCAACATTACTTCCAAGCGCGGCAAAATGCAGCGGAGAGAACGAGCAAGGTCGCACGAAGAAATCTCTGTTTGGCTGGGTCTCCAGAGGCAAATCTAGTAGCTGAAAGTGACCATGCCACGCTGCATATGCCAGCGAAGACTCACCATTCGTTTCATTTGCCGGGTTGACGTTCATATCGAGCTCGATCAGAGTGCGGACGAGCGCCAGCGGCGTTGACGTATCTTCGCCTTCGCCACTTGGATCATTTCGAGCAGCACAAAACTGCTTGCATTCTTGTAGCAACACTGTTTCGCCTGTTTCGTGGTGGAGCATGTTTATCTCGAGCTGGAGCTTGTTTAAGTGGCGACAGATTTCGACTGCGACGCTCATATTCAGCGACGCGATTTCGGCCGCCAGGTGGAACAAAGGTGACCGGGATTACTTGACCCGGCTTCCAAAATCTCTCTTGCTGCGTTGCTCCCACTCTTGCACGTGACGAGGGGATAGGATATGCTCCGGAATGTGCATACATTTACGTGTTTTCGCTTGCACCCCTTCAAAAGCAGCTCCGGAGGGAATTCGACATCGAATGCAACTTCAAGATCTCTTCCATTTGATCCGCGGCCCGAAGCCCACTTTCGAATACCCGACACACTGGGATCTACGCCGGCACATCTGAACAGTGATGCGCGTTTCAGAAATACGCCTTGAAGGTCACGAGTCCCCTTTGGAATATAATAGGAAACGCGAGAGATCGTCGGGTGCGCTCCAGTCTTCAGCAAATCAAAGTAAAACGTTTCACCCCCCGTGGATACACGCATGATGCAGCGCAATGTATCCGTGGACATCTTGTAAATTCACGATCCGCGCCATTTCATCCGTTACATTAGATCCGAATAAGGTGGACAGAACCCCTACGTTGCTCTCGAAATGATGTCGGATCACAGCGAGCAGCCCCCTCGAGACGATCCAGTGCTTTTTTTCGACGGCAAGATGAAGCGCTGTCTTTCCGGACACGTCCTGGAAGCCCAGCGTTCCCGAAAACTTGAACATCAGACACTTGGCAATTCGCTCGCAGCCCTTTTTTGCTGCGATGTGAAGCGGGATCTGGCGTCTCTAATCTTCCATGTACCCACCAGCTCCATCTTTCAGCAGCAAGTCTACGATTGTAGTATGACTCAGCTCCGCCGCTTCGTGCAGTGCAGTACGCCTGAGCGTGCCCAACTGATCATTAATGTACTGCTGAATTGGCCGTTTCTCGAGATCGATTAGCCGCTGAACTCGCAGCAGATTTCCATTCCTGCACGCGTGGAACATATCGCCATACACGTCTTTCTCCATGCCCAGGCATATCTGTCGATCATATATGTCTCCAGCCGAGAGCTCTCTGCTAGGATACCGATCCCAGAGTAAATCGATCACCTGACGAAGTTTTGGATACTTCAAGTGCGTAGCATAGTAGTCCCTGGTCTTCCCACCCTCTGCAGAGGCATTCTGGATAGTACTCGGAATTGACTCATTTGCTGCAGCACTAGGTTGACTTCGGTGAAGCACTTGCTCTCGCGATGCTATCTCCAAAGCACTAAACAACGGCGATTTCCCTTCGTTGTTGTGCTCCCATGCAATCGCATTTTATCGAAGCAAAGAGCTCACTTCCCTTAGTTGACCACGGCGAGCGGCGTGATGAAGCGCTGTGTCGCCCTGACTGTCGCTCCGATTCAGCAACAGTCGCGCCTTGAGCAGCATCTTCATCACGTTTCCATGCCCAAACTCAGCTGCGTCGCGAAGCATCGTGCGGTCGAAAACGTCTCGTCGGTTCAACGCAAGCACATCCCGCAACTCTGAGCTCTCAACGTGGCGGAAGAGAGTTTCGTAGTTGCTTTCGCCGGCGCTGATCTCATACTCAAACTTCGACAGATACGGCAGGCTCGCTTGCGGCAAAGGCTTCTCATCGGAAGCGGGTCCAATTGATCCACCAGTGCCTTCGCTGATACTCTTCGCGACGTTAACAGATACCTGATCCTCGATCGGACGAATAATCAAGACCGGAAACACTTCGATCTCGTCGCCTTCGAGTAAGATGTTTGATGATGCAAGGAACCGTCCAAGATCAATCCGGGTACCGTCCGAAGAGCACGAAGAAGGCTTCAGAACAGTATGTTCATTGAGCAGCTTCACAATCGACTTTCTCTTGTCAGGGACAGGAGTTGAATGCGTCCGCGAAGGAACATACCACTCGTACTTGGAGAACTTCTTTCTCGGTCGCTTGCATTTCTTCGGGAACGTGGAAACGAGTCGCGGTGGGAAGACATCATCTTCTTCGATGTACACAAGCACTGTCTTTATCGGTGAGGGTATCGCCGAGGCTGATTGGACGATAGCTCTATCGACTTGAACTGCTTGTGGACGACGCGTGACGTCCTCTTTTTGAGGAAAATGCTCAGAGTTCTTTTTCTGATCAAGCTCTTCTCTTCGCTGCTGAGCCTCCATTGCGATGGCGCGAGCTTCTCACTGAATCCTCCGCTGGCGTTTGTTGCACTCACTCTTTCGTTCGCTGAGGGTCATGGTTGGTATTTGCTTGCCTTTTTTACCTGTCGGGACACACACGTGCTCGATTACTGATGGCACATCGGAGTTGTTGTCGAGAGCGCTATCTTCGATTTGATCTTCTGTAAATGGAGATATAAGCTCGCTTCAATGGGTTTTCGCGACCACCACGCTATCTTGTGGTCGCACCGCTGTTCGCAGGCGCTTTAGAAGATCTCTCTTTGTCTTTGCCTGAATCGACGCTTGCTCGTAAATCCATTCGCCGCTGCAGTTGGTCGCAACTCGCCACTGTAAGACCGAGCGCGAGGTGTTTGTTCTACCGTCACTGCTGACCTTAAAACTTCGATGCCGGTAAACCGGGCTGATCTCGTGAACGCGCTTCTTGTACCGTAGCAATGTGTTTCCCATGTACCGAAACTCGAATCGGCTTATGCTAGCCGGCTGTTCAAGCTTGCGGTTTTTCGCCGATGCATGAACTCGGAGTTCAGGTGATCCGTGCAACGCAAAGGGAACCGTCGACCAAGCAAGCCGACCGACCTCCCAGACGCGCTTTACTTCTTTCCCTTGACACAGAAAGTTGAAATCTGGAGGCGTGCGGAATGTTTGTGCACGGATCATTTCTCGGACGGTTTTCAGCAACAATGCCCGCATTTGGTATTCGTCGCTGAACTGGATGGCGCCAAGGAACTCTGTATCTTTCTCAAGCGTCACATACAACTTCGGCTTCTCTTTTTTTGGCAAAAAAATAAATAGTGTTAGCTGCACAATCAACTAAAGTGCCACTAGAAATCTTCAAGCAGCGCGTATCTTCGCCAGAGCACAACTTCACATAGTGAACTGCGTGCTTATCTGAGAGCATGTACTTGCAGAGATCTGCTTTGGCGACTTTGCCATTGACTGCGATCCCAGAGCGAGCGATTTCGTTGATATAGGCCATCGCAGCTTGCTGGTCGGGCTCAACGCAGTACGTGAAGATCTTCGTGATCGCACGGCACACCGCGCCGTACACTGTCCACATGAGCACCAACTAGTGTGAGAGAGGCAGGCATTAAGCGAGAGATTCAATGTACAAGATGCTTTCATTACTTACACAAGACGAAGTCCGTGGTCGATATACAGCCCGCGTTTTCAGCGTCGATGACATCGAAAATCGCTTCAAAGCGGCTCTTCATGCTCGACGCTTGGCAGACGAGAATCAGTGCGATGAGGACCTCCATCGCGTCGACCATGCACTGCACGCGCGCCGAGGTCTTTGGCAGAAAAAGCTGCACCACTTCATGAATGAACGCCTGGTCCTTGATGCCGCGCACCATCGAGAGTTGTAGCGCATCGATGCAGAAGCGCTTCGTGAGCGCGCGGTACCGCAGCAGTGCGAGCTGCGTGATGTGGTCAAGATGCCACGAGCGGATGCGCCACGTGCAGCTCGGCGTTGGCCTGCGGCAGCGGGCGCGAGTTCTTGAACCCCATGGTGCAGCAGCCACCGCCGTCTTCCTTTTCTCTTTCTCGCTTGACGGCTTTTCTGGTACTGGAGGAAAGTGCAAGTGCGGGTGTGGCAGCTCTTCAACATGTGCGAGTTTCCCCTTCCAAAAACGGTAGATCTGCATCAATCATTTATGAGAGGTAAAAGGAGTGAATGTTTGGAGTCAGATTCAATCCAATTGCTCGTTAGCAACTCCACTGTGGGACATGTGCTCCTAAAGTGCGTTCGCATGTGCCAAAAAGCTGACTGTCAAGATCCAGAGAGAGAAGAAATGCAGGCATCGCCAGGCTATCTGTCTGTATGACTGTCGTAAGAGCCTGTGTGAGGATAGAGCAAAGCGCCGGACTGCAGCGGCAATTGCCGTTTGAGTTAATGCAGAGCTGCAGCACAGTAGCTCACTGTGCCTCGTGTGCATCAGGCGACACGTCCAGACAGCAAGCTCGGCGGAGCGAAGCGCCACCAGCAGCAGCCCATGCAGACGCCGATCGTGGTGGAGCTGACCGACAGCTTCGATGACTTTGCGTCGCCCCCACCAGCTACGCGCAATGAGCGCAGCGCGACCGTGACGACAGACCAGTCCAGCGAAGACCTCTTCGTGATGCGAAACACGACGAGAGTGCGCTTTGTCGCGGGCGAGCACTTTTACAACGTGGAGCTCTTCGGCAATCTCCGCAAAGGCGGCGAGGTGCAGTTCTTCTCGCGCGGCAACCTCGGACTGTGTGTCGCTGTGATGCTCTCAGTGTTCTCGTACGGAGGTCTTGAAAACGTCATCCTGCCGCTGCTCAAGACGCAGCTCAACCTGACGCAGCAGGAAGCGCTCGCGATGAAGCATCTCGTGAAGTTGCCGATGGCGCTGAGCTTCCTCCTCGGGCTCCTATCCGACTCGTATCCGATTCTAGGGATGCGGCGCAAGTCTTACATGGTGCTCGGCTCACTGCTCTTTGGCGCGAGCGCGATCGTCATCGGTGGGATCACGTCCCACTTTGACTCTTCTTCTTCGATGAAGACGGAGAGCCCCAGTCCCGGTGACGCCCACGTGGTGTTCGTGATCTTGCTGTGCGCCTTTGGCAGTGTCGGCTGCATCTTCACGTACTTGTGTGTGCACACCCACGTGATCGAGCTCTCCCAACGCGAGCCTCTCCGAACGAGAGGCAGCTTCCAGGCTTCATACCTGATCCTTCGTCGCCTCACATCGCTGCTGTCGTCGCTGTTCACGTACGCAGCACTACGCTCTGAAGCCGGAGACCCTCGCGAGATGCGACCGTGCGTCTCGATCTTCCTGCTCGCTATCGTTGCGATCGTGCCGCTTCCAGTGGTGTGGGAGATGTGGAGAGAAGACAACTTCAGCTATCCCGCGGCATCGACTTCATTCCCTGCACGCGCCAGTGCGTATTGGCGAACCGTGCAGCAGAAAGCCGTGTGGCGCATCCTCGTGTTCATCTGCGTGTTCACGCTGTTCCTGAACGTGAACTTCTACGACTCAGCCAAAGTTGTGAGCCAGTGGGCTGGAGCAAGCGCTGACAACTACTTGGTCGTCAGTACAATTCAGAACCTCGTGATGCTACTTTCGATCGTGGTCTGGCGGCAATGGTGCTTGAACCTCGACTGGCGCATTCTCTTCAGCCTCGGATCAGTGTTTGCGATTCTGCCGCAGCTGTTCGTGTCCATCTTTGTGGCGCTAAACATAGTGCGCGATCGCTATTTCTACCGAGTGATCACGTCGCTGTCGTTTGTTGCAAATGGCGTGATGTTGCTCATGACCATCGTGCCAGTGACTGAGATCATCCAAGAAGGGGCGGAGGCATCGACCGTGGGTCTCGTGCTGACTTTCCAGCGGCTCATTGCCACTTTCGACAGCACGAACAATGGCGGGCTCTTCCAGGGTGACAACTTCTTCAATTCGAGCCAAGTCGCGTCGGACAGCTCCAGCATCCGCTCGTCCGTGCTACTCTCGCTGGTGCTGAACTACGGGATCAACGCGCTCGCGCTTGGTGGCATTTTTTTCATCCCGCGGCAGAAGCTCGACGCCCAGCAGCTGCGCATCTACGGAGGCTTCACGAAAGCCGCGGCTCAGATCATCGCTGGATTCGGGCTCGCGCTCTTTGCCTACACAGCGGTCATGAACATCATGTCGTTCTCGCCCAGCCTCGCCTGTCATCGCCTCGTCGGCGGAGATGGCTGTTCTTGAAGCAAGCGGATCTTTCGGTCCAGACCAGAATGGATCCTCACGCTGAGCTGGTCCCAAAGTGCGCTGAGCTGAGCTGAGCTGAGCTGAGCTGAGCTACACCGAAGACAGCCTCGGTCAGGTCCACTCGTGGCCGAAATGCAGGAATGACCAGGCGCTGGCACTGACGTGTTCACGCACAGACCAGCATCTCCGTCGATGAAATGGGTGGGATCAGCTTGAAGCCTGACTACAGACTGTGGTCACTGTGCCCGCGCCATGGAAGGTGGTACGATACACCTCACTCAAAGTATCAGTGAACACCACAGTCCCTCCAAACTACAGCCTGTACCGGCACATGAACGGGGGCAAGTGGGAGTGACCGCGTGTGGACCTTGAGAAAGGGTCCGATGAAGACGAACATGGTAGAGCGGAGCTCCAACGAATCTCGGGGTTGACGCCATGGGCATTCATTGCATTCGCCCTCGGTCCCTTCGCTCACAATTCACTTGGCAACATCCCCTTTTTTCATTCGCCAGGAAACGATGCGACGACGACGTACGCCACTTGACATCGCACCTCTTCCCACCATCCTCCAGCATCTTCGCTCCTCTCTCCAGATCAAAATCGCCTTCGCGATCTCAAGAGAAATTCATCCCCTCATCAACACCAATTCCCCTCGCGTTTATCCGACTCCTTTGTTGTACCAGCCCACCTGGATTGTGCAAAAGAGAGGTTGTCATGAGCTCCAGTAGAGTATCATAAGGTTACCCCACACAAGCCTAAAGCAGATGCCTCAAGCAGTAGCTTGGTCGCCTGTAACACCCAAACGGATATCCAAAGCTCTCCCATGTGACTCACGAAAGGATCTTATGGCAATCAATGGTCATGTGTGGGTGGCTGACTGGTTAGCTCGCTTCAACGTGTTTCGTGTTTCGTGTTTCGTGTTGGAGGCAAATCGTTGAGGAATGCAATGGAATGCAGTGTTCAGCAGCAGCAACGACACGGATAGTCAGTCCGGTCAGTCCGACGATCGTTTCGCAACGTCGTCTTTGTCCTTGGAACGATGTGGAAAATGGCGCAAATTTCAATAGAGAAGTGGGGACGCATCAGTTTCACTAGCGCTCGCTCGTTCGCCCGCTTCTCTTGTCCGCATCGACGCTCGTCAAGCGAGTCACGTGCGTCACGCGCTTGGGCGAATTCCAACTTCTCGTATGGATTCCTGGAGAGCATGACGATTGCTGCCAAGCTGCTGATCATGATCATCACTGCGCTCTCAGCCTCCGCCGTGTGTCGCAGGCTACTGAACGCGCTGAAATGCTCTCAGGAGTCAGTGGATGGCAGCGGCGCCTTTCAAACTCACTCTCTCGTGCGCAACTCGGACAGCATTATTGAAGGTGTCGCTTTTTTGAGGAAAAGGCAGCGTGGCTATTTTACGCGTGATATTATTTTGCAGTCAAACGAGCCGACACTTTGCCAAAAGTTAAAAAAACAACCAAGTGCTCTGTGGAGATCAAGGTTGCGGAGATCACTTCGATGAGTCTCAACGCGGAAGTGAAAGTGTCAGAGAGCCAACCTAAGGCATAAGCGCCTCTGTATCCCGACCGATCATGGCGATTGGTGTTTTCAGTGTGAAAGCCTAACGCATTGCTGCACAAGAGCTCTCTCCCTATTTCAACCAGTAGCCAGTTTGCGCACTCAACACGCGTTTTCCTGTTGGTTTGCTTGGGGTGCGTGCTTGGTGAGGAAGAGGAAGAGCTCTTCGTTACCATCTTGCACGGTGGCCGTTTACGCGCAACCAAATGAAAAACGTCTGGAGCATCGTTGGTTCGCCAGCCTGGCTTTGTCCCAGAGGCTCCTCTCCTCTGGCAACCACAACCGCACGCAGATGGTGCCACACTCTGGAAGTCGCGCGATTGTGAGCTGATAATGGCGTGCCACCCCCATCACAAAAGCTGCAAAATGGCAGTAAATTGGCTCGACACGGCCCAAAAGTCTCGGCATTTTGTGAGTTGGAAAGTCGTACGTTGCATATCGATACTGTAGGGACCAGAGGACGTGAAGAAGAAGTACCCCTTTGGATGAAAAGGAGTCAGAACTGATCTCATATTGGTTGGCGAACTGAGCTCCTGTAAGGTCTCCGGTAAATCTTATCCGTCGAAAACGTACCTTTAGGGATTTCATGCAAAAAAAAGATTTAGTCAGGAGGGAATGGCTTCTAGTTCTTTTTCGTTTATGCTTCGTAAACAGCGACGCCATTTGCACTGTATGGCATGTGTGGATACTTTTTATTCATTTTTGAAACCAGGCATTTCAAAGCAAATGGCAGCATTCACTAACAAAACTGACCGAACTGAGTGGGAGGAGGTCCCCACTGAAATTCCCTCGTTCCCTCCACCTGTCAGTCGATCAATCATCCAGATCAGCCAGCCATTTGTTATTGACAAAACTGACTGGAATATACTGTGCACAAACCCAGCCAGACCAGACCAACAGGACGGAACTCCCGAATCTTCGTCTGGGGGCTTTTGCCAAAAAAAATGGCGCCGAATGCAAACTCGTTTTCCGTGAGAAGCATCCTCACACAGAAGATCAGGCTGGACGCTGCTGTTGTTTTACAGTTGACAAGCGAATTCTCTGTCTGTCCTCCCGGGATATACAAACTGTTTTTGGTTTCAGCAGACCAGCAGGCAGAGAGCGCGAGAAGGAAGGAAAGACTCAATGTGCCCAGTGGGAAAGTCGCATTCACCAGGTTGCTGGTTGTCAAACGGACACCTTCGTTAATCGTGATATGTCCATCAATTTGCCCAAGGCGGCGGTGGTGATTGGTTTCGAGCAGGAAAGCCGCAGTGTGCATGGAGAAACCAAGGGGAACAACAGCAAACAGCCCACGAAATAGGCTCGAAAGAGCTGTTGGAGTTCAACGCGCTGGCTGCGTGATTGATTATTGAGCGACTGGGGACTGAAAAAGGCTCGAGGAGCGCAGCGGCGAAGATCAGAGCGCGCGCGCAGAGACTGGTCGGACCGCACGTCCTCGCTGCACACCTCGTCGCCTTGTCTATGGGTGCAGGGATGGGACACTCGCCCTTGGCGCAGTATTGTCAGTTTTGCGAGTGTGCTGAAAGAGAGAGCTCCATAGAAACGCTGAGTCCAGCGTAAAGGCCGCGCGAGCAAGTGTCAGAGCTTGAAGAGGATAGCCGGTGGTTGGTTGGATGGACAGATCCATCAATGGATGGATGGATAGATCACCTTGGTTGTAACAGACCCAACACGAAATAAGGAGAGAGTGGCGGATGTACACACACAGTGGCCATCATGGATGGATACTGCTTGAGCAGTGCAGTAAGTGTTGACTCTACTGATGACGGATCGTTTCCCGACTGGCAACCTGGGTTGGCTCAGAACACCACGACAGAGAACGAAGAGAGGAGAGAGAGGAACCTCAGCAGATCTTCCCAACGGATGTCCCTGTTGCAGTCAGTCAGGTGTTAGTTTCGGTCGCTGATGCCAGCTGGCTGATAGCGCTCGTGTAGAGACGATCCGGTCACCACCCCATCCTTTGTGCACACGCGACGATCCACCCGATCCATTCTCTTGTTTTTGTCAACCGGATCAAACCTACACGTCCTCCCCTACATCTGTCACGTATTTGCTAGCAGGACGAGCGAGACGGGCTGGCCGTCTCGAAGATCCAACCAAAACACCCCTCTCTCTCTCTTTCGCTCATTCACTCTTGGATTCTTCCCACACAGCGCACACCAGACCACCCCTCCTGTCTGTCCTGTACTCTACGCGTTCGATCAGCCTCAGCACTTTGGTTGACCCGCTCACTGCTCCTGTAGCTACCTCCATTTCCCAGTTTGCCCAGTCTCCAGTCAATCAACCACCGAGAACCGCCAGCAAGAACCATGAAGGCTGTGACGGGAATCGTGCCGCAGCCGCCGCCGACCAAGATGGACGCGTTCTCGACGTTCGAGTCGCCGCTCGACTTCAACAACCAGGGCCGCGAATCGTACGAGGAGGACGGCGGCCGCTTCGTCGCTGGGGAACAGTTCTACAACCACGAGATGTATGGCTCGCTGCGCAAGGGCGGCGCCGTGGACTGGTACTCGATGGAGTGCCTCGGGCTCGCCGCCGCGACGTTCACGTCCATGTTCTCGTACCAGTCGATGCTCACGGTGCTCCAGCCAATGATGAATACGCAGTTCAACCTGAGCAAGCAGGAGGTCACGGCCGTGCAGCGCCTCATCCAGATGCCCATGGCGCTCAGTTTCCTCTTCGGCTTGCTCTCTGACTGCTACCCGATCATGGGGCTGCGTCGCAAAGGGTACATGATCCTCGGCTGCATCATCAACGGCGTGAGCGTGTTCGTCATCGGCGGACTGAGTGCCCACTTTGAGTCCCAGGCTTCCGCCAAGGAGAGCAGCGGCACGCTCGTGGCGTTCGCGATCATCATGTCCGGACTCGCCAGTATCGGCTGCATCATCACGTATCTGTGCGTGCACACGCGCGTGATCGAGCTGTCGCAGCGCGAGTCACTGCGCGACCGCGGCTCGATCCAGGCGTCGTACCTGATCTTCCGTCGCTACGTGTCTCTGCTGTCCACGGGCTTTGCGCTCTGCACGGTCGGCACAGGCGCGAAGCCCAACATCTCGCTCTCGAACGCGATGATCATCCTGGGCGTGATCTCGCTGCTGCCGCTGCCGATCATCTTCCGCTACTGGAAGGAGGAGGTGTACTCGCTGAACACATCCATGAAGATCCGTGGCCAGATCTTCTGGAAGATCATGCAGCAGAAGGCGGTGTGGCGCGTCATGGCATTCATCTTCTTCTTCACGACGTTCCTGGGCATCCAGTTCAGCGACTCGTTCGGCGTCATCCGCACGTGGTCTGGCGCAGCCACGGACAACTCGCTGCTCGTCAAGACCATCACGGACCTGGTGATGATGGGCACGATGTACGTCTGGCGCTACTTCTTCATGAACCGCCTCTGGCCGACGTTCTTCGGCATGGCGCCGGTGTTCCAGATCGTGCCGCACCTGCTCATCGCGTGCCTCGTCACCTTCGACGTCGTGCGCGACCGCTACCTCTACCGCGCCGTGTTCTCGCTCACGGCGATCTCGGACGGCATTGGTCTGCTCAACACGATCGTGCCGATCACGGAGATCATCCAGGAAGGCTCGGAGGGTGCCCTGGTGGGTCTCACGCTCACACTGCAGCGCTGCATCAACATCTTCGTGGGCACCAACTCGGTCGGTCTCTTCCGCGGCGACAACTTCTACACACCATCCGAGGTGAAGCTGGACACGTCTAACGTGCACTGGGACGTGCTGCTGTCGCTGATCCTGAACTTTGGCATCAACGCGCTCGCGTGGATCGGCCTCTTCTTCCTGCCGAGCCAGAAGCTAGATGCGCAGCAGCTGCGCATGTACGGCGGCTTCACCAAGGCAGCCAGCGGTGCCATCATTGCGCTCTGTCTGTCGTTCTTCATCTACTCGTTCTCGGTCACGCTCATGACGTTCATCCCCGGCGTGTCCTGCCTGCGTCTCGTGGGCGGCGCCGGCTGCAAGTAAGTTTTGTCAGTCAGCTACCCTGCAGCTAGCTAGCTCTGCCTGTCGTCCGTGAGTCTGTCTGGTTATCATGATGAGATGAGAGCAGGATTATCAGTTTGAAGTGAGTATTTATGAAAAATGAAACAAGTGAAGAGAGTAAGTAGTTCGTCATGATCACATTGACTTGCAGCCATTTTCAGGTCAACTTTGTCGCCAACATGACACTCGTTCGTTCCACAGCCCAGCGCAGCAAGCTGAAATGATTGAAATCATCTTTCAATCTTGTAACCTTGTAACTAGTACTCCTGAAGCAAGTAAGAAAGATCGCAACTCTTCGCGAAGAGTCACCAGCCACACTACTGAATGGCGGCAATCAGGAATGGATGGATGGCTCGACTTACTCAGCATCTATCGTGCAGCATGCAGGGTGCATTGTGTGCGGTCAGTCAGCAATAATCCTTAGAGCAGATTCTTTCGAGTGACAACAGGGCGGGCGGTCATGCGAGCGTTCCAGTGTACGAGCATGCGCATTTTTGTGGCGATCGTGGCGCTCGCGATGATCACGATGACGTTCCGAGTGATGCTACTGGCCGACACGTCCTCCCACTGACGGGACGGCGCGAGCCAGCTGTGGCGCCCGAGCAAGCCATGGTCGCGATTGTTGCGCTGCGGCGCGAGCCTTTGAAGCAAATCGCGCTACAACCGCTGCCTGTGAGTGATGCGGAGAGCGTAGAGGTATCCCCTGCGCCATCTCTGCTCGAAGGAGAATCGATTCAGGAAGGTACAAGCGACCCACCGATTGTTGATGGAAATCCGGCGACGGCAGAGACTCCTGCATCTGCATGTGGTGAAGCTCCAGGCGAAGAAGCTCCCAACAACGAACTACCGAGCAATGGAGCTCCTGACGATGGAGCTACACCGCAGCCTGCTGATGATGTGGTTGCGTCTGAAGGCTCCATGTCATCTGAGTCTTCCGTATCCATAGGCGATGATGCTCCGCCAGTATCTGTAGATACTGTAGATGGTGCGAATCAGGCACCTTCCGATGCAAAGGACGACGGCGAAGCGAGTTTGGAGCTGACACCAGCAGTCGTGGAAGATCCTCCCCCAACGACTGATGGTGGCGAACCGAGCCCTGACCCAATCCCAGAGATACCAGCAACAGCTGCGGGCAGCAGCATTGTCAGTTATTCGCGACCGCAATGCAGGACTTGGCGACGCGCGTGGGGCAAAAGGGGCCGATCACGCAGATCATCTCTGGGTGTACGGAAGAAGAGAAGGCTGCTGTGCTTGCCGAGCCGCGCTTCTATTACGACTGCCGTATCCACTTCGCTCCGAGCTATACGCTACACCCGCTTCCGGAGATCGACGACTACTACCTCGCGTACACCAAACCGTTCTCGCTGCGCCACTACCTGCAGTACGCCAACCCGCCCGTGTAGCACGACATCATCACGCTCATCGACGCGGACTTCATGTTCTTCGAGCCTCTGCAAGTCAACACTGGCCGCGACGTGTCCATGTACTACAACGGCACGTGCGACCCCGCAAGCGTGGCCGACGCAGTCAAAGACGGCGTCGCGATCGCGCAGGATTGGACGAGGACCATCGAGAACGGACTCTTCCACGACGACCGCGCGAAAGTGATGTGCGTGGGGCTGCCGTGCGTGGACGTCTCGAGAGAGGACGCGATGGAGTACTACTCGGGTGTCGGTCCGCCGTACATCATGACGCGGCACGACATGCTGACGCTCATCGACGACTACTGCTACTTCGTCGTGGAAGGTCGCAAGGTGTCGAAGGACTGGATGGTCGAGATGTACGGCTACTCGGTCGCAGCGGCGAACCACGGCATTAGGCACACGATCCTCACGAACCTGGGCGTGACGCACCCACACTTGAACGGACCCGAGTACTGGTCGTTCTTGACCGCGGAGAACCGGAAGCAGGACCCGTGCAGCGACGACCCGCTCAGCATCGTGGTACCCAGTGTGCCGCCCGTGAGAATGCATTTCTTCCACCTCTACTTTGTGAACGACAAGGGTCGGCACTTCTACAAACGCACGATCCCGAACGACATCCTCAAGTGCGACCACGAGCTGCTGGCAATCCCGGACCCGGTCGAGTTCGACACGATCGAGGCGATGTACCAGGACAACTCGAGAAAGCAGCTGCGCAAGCGGCACGAGGTCTGGATGTTGTGCACGATGCACAAGACGATCAACCGCATCGCGATGCCGATCCGGGACGCGACGTATCGTCGAGGCCACAACGACTACCGGGGCTTCGAGATGTTCCAAGCGAAGTCTGCTTGACGTGGTTTAGGAGGAATACGATGAGTGTCAAAGAATGGAAATGGTTTCCTTGGATAGCGTTACGATCCTGAATGTTATGTAGGGTCAAAGCAGCAGGTTCAAGGTAGAACTACATGACAGCATGCAGAAACCGCGTCGTACGCGGGCACCTTGGGGATCTCAAACCTGCAGCACAGTAGCAAGCAGGAGGCGGTTATCCTGCTTGCAGCTCATGGTGAGCACGATGTACCTGGGGCTGCAGTCGTAGTTGGCTGGGACTTGTCACGCAGCGAACGTTCGAGGACTGCATGCAGCACTGGCAAATGATTCTCTTCTTCTATCGCTGTCGCTGAGCCAATAGCGACACTCAGCAGCGCCACCAAGTATGTAGATGGCGACAGTGTGAATTCCACCGACAGCTCCATTTTGCTCTCGTTGGTTCAGAGCGTCACTGTGTAAAAGGATGGATGGATGGTGGAGGGAGGCAGGTGAGGTGCTGTGCCTATTGCACTTTGCTCCGATGGACCTGAAGGTCGCCAAACTTTTCTCTCGTCTCGCGCTTCCCCTAGCATGAATGCATCAAGAGTAGTGACAGAGGTGCCATTCCACTTCATCAAGGCAGAAGTGAAGCACGTGGCTGGCAGGAAAAGCAGGTAAATTCGCTAGCTTCATGATGGGAAAATCGGATCCTTGTGATGCGAAGTGCCTGTCTCTTGCCTGTCTTGCAAATTGTAAGTGCGTTGGGTACAAAAACGTCTACAATATCTGTTCCACTTTTGACCTTGCTGCTGGATTTTGACCAATAGAATGCTAGTGATATTCCAAGTGAAACAATTAGCGCCAGTGGTAAACAACGACAACAAAGGCGGCTTCTGCCATTTCTGCCAATAGCATATTGCTACTATAAACATGGTGCGTTGTGATTGGTTGATCCTTCTTAGCAATCTGTTGTAAATATGGAACTATAATGAGGCATGATGGGCAGTGTCCAGTGCATAAAAATCGGTCTTTGCTTGCAACTTCAGTTTTCACAGACGACTCAATGAACGGCCAAGACTGTTCAGTGATATTGTTTTGAATTCATCGGCTATTCGTTTTGAGAGAATGTATTAACTAAATTTCCATTGGGGAAGGGAAAAACAAATACAGTAGCAGAACCAGCAAGCTCCTAACGAACGAACACTACGTGAAGAAGACAGGTTTGCGCTGTTAACAAGCACACAAAGCCACAGCTTGAAACTCATTGCAGTCTCTAGAAGAGTATACATTAACGAGAACACGTAAAAGCAAACCACTCGCAACAATGAAGATTTAACCCCTCATTCATTTTGTGTGGTTCATATTTTCTGCGTTTTTATCAGCAACAGAAACGGGTCATTTCAAAAGATTCTTAGCGTCATAAAAAGGGCGAACCCAGTACAGGGATCTCTCAAAATACCGCCCGCTAAACATATGTTTTTTTGTATAACGTCTGAGAGGATATTTGTGTAATACGAGTATTTGATTTCAAAGGCTTGTACCGGCCACAATGTACATACAGTACTACAAAAACCTTTCAAAAACGATAGCACGCCATGACATGTTCGTAAAAATAAAAGCTAAGGCGAGTACTGGTGTGGTCCAACTTTTTGAAA